>VDFB02071229.1:35089-77864 GCA_007258455.2 Sequoia sempervirens
ATTCAAATGTTTGATTTAATGTAATTTATATATACCCAATGTCTCCCAAAAAACTCTATGTGGAATGTGTCGGTTTGTTCTTGAAGATGTGTTGACCACATTTGATGCAGAGTGTTTCTTGCACCATTCAACAACATCATGTGCATTTTCTAGGTGATCTTCTAGATAACTCATTTGATACTTTCTTAAAGCTCATTTGGTTTTGCTCCCTCTCCATGCCTCACCCCTTTCCATGCAGCTCTAAAACTCCAAACATGTGGTATTTTGTAGATTTTATGATGCTCTACAAAGTGCATAGAATGGCCATGAATATTTGAATTGTGTCACACATCCATCTGACCATACAAAATGATTTTCAAATTTTACACCCCTGCTTCTCAAATTCTCAAAAAATATTGTAAAGCAATGTTGGACAAAAAGTGTATCATGCTCTTTATCATCACTAATATAAAAGTGATATTCTTTCTTAATGGCTCATTCTTCATCTGTACTCTCAACACCATACAATTTTGATTGTGCATGTCAATAACACACATGAACCATAATAGTGATCTACTTTGAAAAGTAATACTTTGATTGAATCTCCTTTTGATGTGCAAAGGAGTAATTTTCTGCAAAGTCAACTACTGATAGAACTGTTCCACATGGGAAAGTATCTCTCAATGTTTGGAATTGTTGTGCTTGCCACTTAGCAAAAAAGGAATGATGCATGTATGGTCGTATCAATTTTTGAAAATCTTCCATAAATTTTCCAATGGGAATCTCTTCTTCTACATAGTTCAACCTTGTGGATTCTTTTCCAAAATTTGTTTGCAACTTTACATACTTGTACCTGTGTCAGTAAAATATGTGAATAACTAATAAACTACACTTCATCAATGAAACATTACATCAAAGATAATCCAAATAACAATCTATGAGAAATTGAAACAAATAAACTCTCTAAAAATAGTACTTACCTCTTGCGATTTACTATCTTTGTTAGGTCAGTATCCTCAATTCTTGAAAGAAATTTAGCCAAATTTCCACATGTCTCACAAATTCCTTTTATGCAGTTTATTTGAGGTCCATTTTCATGATCACATAATATAGACTTTATGAACAAACTTGCTTGTTTAGGAGGTGCATTTTGAAACCCACATATTTCTTCTCTCATCTTTCGAAACACCTGATAGTAGAGATCAAGTTCAATATGATAACGACAATAACAAGTTTCAAAAAACTTGTTTATCTTCACATAATATGGCTTTAACCTTTGAAACATTGTTTTCCCAATCTTTATATGAGGATATGCATTACAAAATTTCATATACATCTCAAATTGTGTTATGTCTAGCCAATGTTTGATATGATTTTCATAAAATACTAGGTCCGATCCACGGTAATGTCGTAACATCTCCTAGTATTTATTGATGGAACGAGTTTGATCATGTAAAAACACGAGACCAGGATTCCTAATAACAACATCTTCAATCACAGCATCCCGATTAGGGGCTCTGCACATAATTTCCCAATTGCCTTCCTAAACTCTCATCAAAACTCTTTTCTCATATTTTGCATCAATGTGGTTCTATAACTGATTTGGTTGAAAGTAGGGCGAACATGCTGCTATATCTTGATGTACAATAGATGTCAACATCACCCTTCTTGTAGTGGCCTTATCCATTGATCGAGATCCTTTCCCAATGGAATCTAAACCCTTTTTAACATTTTGAACAATATCCTTTTGTAATACCATGTGTTTCTTCTTATTTCATGTTGAATGTACACCCAACAATTGTAATGACTCTTTGAGCTCATCACGAAGAAATAAACGTGATAACAATTGGGTTTTTCCAAGTGTATCAAGATGATTGAAATGATGATTGATCATTCCATTTACAAATTTAGTCATTTCCCTCTTTCTCTTATTATAAGGTTGGTTGGCATAATATTTCAGTTTCTCCATATCCATTTCAAGTAAATGATCTAAATTTCTATGAGAAATTTGTTTCCCCACCTTCTCAGCTAGTTTTATATGCTCATCCCTACAAGTAGGAGGAAGTGATCCCGACCCATCTCCAACATGCATTGTTTGAACTTGTGCCTCTTCCCTATCTTCAAGGACCATGCATTCTTGAGCAGATTCATTTGATCCAATGTCTAGATTTGGCTCGACTTGAGCATGAAAACTTCCTGCTTGTTGAGCCCTTCCTACACATGTGTCACAAAATATTTTGCAAACAAAAAGTGAGAGATGATGTTATATATGAAGTTTATGTATGCAAGCAAAACAAACTGGAGCAATTCTATATGATATATGGGAGAGAAGTTTGTGCTAGTTTTATATGTGCTCATCCATACTCAGTAGAAGGAAGGATCTTGACCCCTCTCCAACAAGCATTGTTTGAACTTGGGTCTCCTCCCTAACTTCAAGGTCCATGTGTTCTTCAACGGATTCGTTTGATCCAATATCTAGATTTGGCTCGACTCCAGCTTGAGGTATCCCTAGAGCATAAAACATAAAAATAATTTGAGAACATTGAAGTGATGAAAATAAAAGACCAAAGACACAAAACACAAATATTGAAACAAAAAGAATTGGCTTAAGGAATTGGAGTCAAGGCTTAAGGAATTGGAGTCAAGGATCATATAAACATTGCAACTTACATGACCAAGATGACTTGAGGACATTTAAAAGTATTTATAGGCATTCAAGTGCAATGATGGTTAGAAACCTTCAAAGTAAAAGTCCTAAACACACACTTGAGAGTGAGAGAGAGAAGAAACAAGCATGTACCTTGTTTCTTTCTATGATAATTTTCCAAGTTTTGTTCACGCCTCTTTTGTTCTTCTTTTGACAATTTTCGCTGAGATGCATTTTTTCTTTTTCTTTGTTGTCCCATTTTCTTCTTCAACTTAAAGATGACTCAAAACAAGTCCTCTACCAACTTAGTTAAATTATCCTCCAAATTTTTCCTTGATTGATAAAAATGAAAAGTTGTCGAGCTCCAATATTTGCCTTCTTGATAAATGTGCAAAAACTTCTTCTCCAAAATCTGCGCTCCGAGTGATATAAATGAGAATTAATCTTGCAATTTGTTATCCAAAATAATGAAAAATAAGCTTCTATTTATATGCATATGGGATGGGAAAAAAATTATTCTAGTGTACATGGAATAACTAGATCCTAGTTTAAATGAATCAAGTAGTAAACAAACAAGTTATTTCATTGTGGAGTTTGTTGTTATTTAATTCATAGGTATGTACAACATATCTAGTAATTTTAGAATTTTGTTAAAGTGTCAAAAATGTATATTAGAGGTATAATTTGAATTGAATTTTCTTAATTATATTTGAATTGAATTTCAAGTTACTTGTCAAAAATGTATAATAGAGGTATAATTTGAATTGAATTTACTTAATTATATTTGGATTGAATTTCAAGTTACTTGTCAAAAATGAATAATAGAGGTATAATTTGAATTGAATTTTCTTAATTATATTTGAATTGAATTTCAAGTTACTTGTCAAAAGATTATATCTTGTTCTCCTTTCGATAGTTCATGTTGCTTAAGTCATTTTTTAAAATATTTATTGTGATCAACATGAATGAACTTAATTATAAAGTGGCATTGGTTCCTAAAATTCTACTAGAGATCAAATGTATATTGAATAGGAAATGTAAGTTGTAAGAGATCATAAAATAAGAAAACATGTATGTATATTGAATATTTAAAGCAAATGCATACATATATTATGTGTAAACATGTTTAAACCATAAGCAAACACATGTACATACATGTAAAGGGATTCAATACATATAAACATAACATATATTATAAGCAAAGACGAAAATGTATGTATATATCATGTATAAGAAAATATATGTACATATCATATAAGCAAAATGTAAATTAAAGATCATCAAATGTCTAATACTAAAGATCAGCAAATAAGCAAATGTATGTATATCATATAAGAAAATGTAAGTTAGAGATCATCAAATATCAAATACTATTAAAGATCATCATATAATCAAATACATGTGGTAAAGATCATAAATCTAGAGTGCATGGCCTAATATGAATGTCTACTCCTAGACGAATGGCCATCTGAATGAGAACGGTCTTGCTCTGATGGATGTGCTGAGCCCTGCAAATAAAATTGTGTACAAGATGTGTTAAATACATATAATTTATATTAAATAAATTTTATGAAAGTTATTTTTAAATGAACTTGTATTTTTAAATATCAATCTAGATCTATGCATACATAAATATATTGCATGTACATATACACATGTGATTATATAAAAATGTAAAACTCACATGTCCACTGGCAGCAGATTCATCCATAGAGTCACATCGATCATGCACATGATCTAGACCAAGGCTAGGAGTGATATGAGGTATGTCCACCTATAACAATATATATACACATATATATCAACTTACATGAATATCTAGTTAAAAAAAAATTAAAAATAATGAAAAAAGAATTGAAACATGCATGCACACATACATACACATCATCGATATCGGATGACCTAAGTCCTCTGAAATGGTCATCTCCACCATATCCACCAAATGATCAATGACGAATCAACATCTGCATCCATCTGATCTATCCCATGTCGTGCCATAAATGATGAATGTAGAGGACTATGAAGGTGAGATGGCATCAGTGATGATGAACCAGAACCAATCAACATATCAGTAAAACCCATAGTCTGTGCAGCTGTCGTATGAACTATAGGTGGATCCTAATGCACACTAGTGCTCAGCTGAGAGTGATGGGATCCTGGAACTAAACGACCTCTGCATCTCAAATGATCTCTAGCATGCTCTATACCAGTTCCATTGTCTGATGCAATGTGGGAATTTGCCTCCAACAGGTCCTCAGCCAAACAATGCAGAGTCATGGGTGCCATATCTCCTGTAAGTGCATCAAGCTGTGTAGGAGTAGGGATGTCAGCCACTGTAAAAGGATCCATGGTGGTTCACTGTGTTGAAAATGGTGCGGATCAAGAATGTCTAGACATCAAATACTGACCTACACGATCATCAGATATCCTAGTGGTGGCAGTCGCAATGTCACCTACAGGTCAATTTCTTCCTTTGGGAAGCAACGACAACCCCATCTGCTATGGGGGCTAGAGCTGGGGTGAGAGCAGGAGACTGTCACCAACCAATACCCTAAACACCGGGGTGGTTTATCTGCTCGACGATAGGTGGGCCTATTAGCAATCCTGCCACGCCCCTGACCAGCATATGGTGGAATGTCCAGGTAGTTAACTTTGAGGCCCAAATGGACCTCAGCATACAACTACTAAACAAAATACAATGGAATCTGGTCATTGTTTGGGTATAGACCATGTGCTGCAAGAAATCATGGGTAGATCAATGAGGCCATAGCATGATCGACACATCTAGTGACTTGGTATCCCCTAACCTTATGCACATTTTGATAAAATGGAAAACAAGTGGCTTTTATCATTTCTTTGGTGACACTATCCTGTATTTGTTTAAGGGGAACATCACCATGTACTTCTTCCCATGTGGGAAAGAATAGCAGTCACTCTATCTAGGGAATATGCACTAGTCCTCTCAAGTTCATCTTTTAGTTTTTCTAGACTATGCAATATTAACATGCATGGTTCACTATATATCCCTGGTTTGCACCTTGCTAATGAATCTCAATTTTTTAATCTCATTACTAGTATTTACAAACAAAGAATCTAGCGTAGGTGGAACATGATCTGCATTTTCCATGTTATATATATATATATATATATATATATATATATATATATACCTAAAAGAGCAATGAGACTTTGGTAAATAATATATCTAGATAAAGGGAATATAAATCTAAAATAGTTGTAATAATTCATCTACTCATCAATAATATTTTCATACCATTAACAATTTAAAAAGAATTGGAAGACAACTATAATCTATAACATAGCATCCTTAAATGGTTCAAATTTTAAATGAAACGATGAAAGAAAGAATAAGAATACAAAGATTAGTATAAAATTATTTGAAAATAATTGGGGATAAAAATATTTAATCTAATAGTTGTTAACATAAATGAACTTCAAAATAGGATTATGTAAGTGAAAAAAAAGTTCTATTGCCTTCATTGAACCTAAATTTATCTAGTTAAGATATGTCTAAAATTAAGAATTCACACTAGAATATCAATATTCCATGTAAGAATCTCATAAAGAGGATGAATTTAATGGAAGATAATATAAAATCCTCCATATGAGGATGATTTTTATCATTACAATATGAGTGAATCATCTCAATTATATAGCCAAGAACATCAAAAAAATATAGATTGGAAAGCAAAATAATCAGACATTTATCATATTTTTATATGTATAAAGTTTAGATACCATCAAACTATTTAAACTTATAGATTGCATAAAGCTATAAATTGAATCGCTAAAACTAATTTATTAAGAATCAAATCTAATAAATTTTGACTTCATATTGCATACTTGTTATAAATATCTCACTAATCCAACCATACATTTTATATATGTTAAAAAATATATAATTGTTATGCCCATAATTTTTCACTATATCTTGACATCGGATCTCCTTCAACTAGATCAATTAAAAATTATTTGTAATGTTGGAGGAAAATGGATTTAATATCATTAGAGTTGTCATGGAACTACCTCTCTTGATCAACGATAGATATTATCCACTCTCGAGAATGTAAATATGTTTGAGATAACTAAAAAATAATTTGTATCCCTTATATCCTTTCATCCAATGTAGCCTATCTCTTAATTGAGATCCTCTACCACAATTAATTTTAAATCCTCTAAGTTTTATTTCAATGGAAGCAACCACTCATTGTAGAAAAGTTATTAGTAAGAGCTAAAGCCAAAACAAGTTTTTTTTTTCTATTTGGATCCATTTTTTTTTCCATTCTAGATCTCTTTCTAGCCATATTCTTATTGTAAGATCATAGTGAGGTAGTGCAATAGATTTAATTGCATCATTCCACAATTGTATCAACTTACCATTTTGATGAGGTCTAGGAACATCAACCAAAGGGATATTAGGGAAGCAAGGTGATCAATTTGATTGAGGTGGGAAGTGTTGAGCTTGAAGGATAGATTATTAGGTATGAGGAATAAGAAGTTTGAAAAGTTTAAAGAATTGGGAGGTGATATGTGAGATAGGTTTAATAGAATCTACTTAAATAAGGGTGTTTTGTGGAGAGGGGACAATGGAAAGAGAAATAACTAAGTTTTAATCTATCAATACAACTAAGTTTCCCTTAGTTCACCATCTCTTTAGTTGGTCCAAGTGAACTAGTGATCAGTATAAGAATATTTTTTGTCTAAAATGGGATCTAAACCCCTCATGGTATTTCTAGTTAGGATGTAGGAATTCAATTATTTTTTAGAGAGTTTATGAGAACTAAACCAACTTGTATCTTGGTTTTTTCCACCATATCATATTCACCTCCTTTTAGCCATTTAGTCATAGGGAGGGCATAAAAATCCATTCCCATAATTTAACTTGAGATGAGGAGTCATTAGGCATACAATAAAGAAAAAATGAATAGGTATTCCTTGGATTAGTAGTAAGCACTAAGCACAATTGTTGTTGGGATCCACTCCTCAATAGATGATAAAATTAGCCAAGTATTGGGAAAGGTGGGTCAACCTTGCATCCTAATATTTTGATTTATTATTTTGTCCTCATATTAGGAAATGAGGCATCTCACCTTGTGTTGGTAGTTATTTGTCATTTGTTGAATGCTTCAAGGGAGGTGTCTAAGATTTTCTAAATGCATATAATATTATTATAGCTTTATAAGATGAAACCCTAGATTATGACATATTCTTATGACATTTAAGAGCATGACTATAGAATATTTATAGTAAAGTATTGACCAACATTATGAAAAATCATAAGAAATCTTTTAAGAAATAGCAATTATGTCAAGGAAAAAGATGTGGACATTTACAAGAACTTTTTTTTAAGAAAAAGTGGGAGACCACTTATAATTTTATTTATATATAATATTTTACATATAGCTGGTTCAGGCGAACATACTGGCGGGAAAGAACCAGCAAGAAAACCCCCAGTTGCAGTCCGAGTAACAAATTTTACAAAATATCAAAAAGACCAATGAGGTCCTAGTACAAATGACCAATTGTTTGATTACAAAGTTACAAAAGCACATTGGTTGAATACATCAATACATATGCACATTCTCTTATGCACCCAAAATACCCAAAAGAAGACATCATACTAGATATACCTGTGACCCGAATACATAACAAAGTGGAGATTACAAAACCTTACTAAACATAAGACTGATAAGCTAGGAAGCCACTTTCAAAAAGATGCAGATTTTCCACCAACATGTTGAAAGCCATTAACCGAGCTTTCTTTTGTTTCGACTCGTTTACCTTTGTGTTGGCGATCATGCTCAAATGAAGGTTTTGATTTGTTTTAATATTAGGCACATAACAATAACAAAATTTCTTTTTGGATGAAGATGGAAGTTGAAAATCATGAATGCAAACATGACTTCTCAAGAAAGAAATGGCATGATATTTTCTTTTTAAATCATCAATCTCCTCCATGGAAATGGCAGATCTGTATCTGTTTAGAACTTGGTAGAGATGTGAAGAAGTGTCATGCATTGTGGATAATAACATGCCTTGGAATATGTGAACATAGGTCTCTTCTTATGAAACAAAACCTTCTTTGAATAATTAACATTAGAAATTAATATAGTTTGGTGAGCATATTGTTTAATCACACTAGAAACCAACAATAGAAGATTGAGAGTTTCAACTAAGAATTCCACCTTATAGATAACATTCATACTAGAAGCCAACAACAAAAGACCAAATTTCATAAATAAAACTTGTTATATATCATACCTTTGAGGGGTCCACAAGTACCATGAGCCTTTTGAAATCCTTCTCCATCTAAATGCATCCATTCCAAGACCATTGGGAGGTGGGTATACAATATGAGCCAAATATTAATTTCCAATGTTAATTATTGAAAGAAGGTATATAAATTATTCGAGCATCTTAATTCTCATACAGAGTTACATCTTAGTCAATTTCTCTTGATGTATGAGTTCCATATATTTGTAAATTTTTCTTAATATAAAAACATATTTTATTTCATTAAAATTAACCTATCTATTCCATGTTACAAAGGATGCTCTTATTTTAAATTATAAGTATATAATTCAAAATTAATTAGTAATTTTCAAGATAGAGTACACACAATTTCTTTAGTTAAAATAAAATAATATTCTTATTTCCATGTGAGAGTTATGTAGAATGGTAGTTTGATGTCTCGAAAATATTTCTTTCATATATACTAAATTTTTATCATTGTACATTATGAGTCTCAATTATATATCCAAGCACATCAAAAATTTATAGAGTGGAAAGAAAAATAATCACACATTTATCATATTTTTGTAAGGTGTTCGAAAAGACTAAAAGTTTCCCTAGAAAGAACTAATTAAGGAATAAAAAAAATGGAAAGTGTCTACCTCATTGTATGTTGACCTTTCCCATATAAAAAGATCATGGAAATGCTAAATGAGTTGATATAAGAATTTTTAAGAATGAAGGCACAAAATTCATAACACTAATCCTAAAAGCAACAAGAAAGGCAATGAATAAAATCTTCCTAGTTATTTTGAAAGAAACTTTAAAAGGTTCTAAATCCCCTTCACACCCCTTTCTAAATGAAGATAAAATAAATAAGTTACCAAATATTTCTTAGAGTTTAAGGTGGTGATTTTAATATGATTTGAGAATAAATAAGATAAATTAGATGAAATCAAGTTTTGTTGTAAAGGTGATGAATTTTGGGGGAATAAGATGAAAATAATTTTGAACCTAGTTGACTCATTAAATGGCAATAAGATAGATTTTAAAGGGGCTTTATTTAAAATATGTAATAGTTAGATATGTACTAATACATTATATTCTCTATTAGATAGTTATTTCTTCCATAAACATTTCTTACAATCTTATAATTTATTAATAATAGTGATGTGTGCATCCCTAGACACTCTTTGATAACCACACTATTAATGTTTCTATTTTTACTAGAGGATACTCTAATTGAAAAGCATGTAAAGAGGAAGGGTTAGTTAACCTTGATATTAATGCAATGAAAGGTGGGATTATCTTGATGGTATCAAAGTTATCTTAAAGATATATTGAAGGTTTTTCTTCTATGCCTGAACACATTTAGTGAAATATAATGAATATGTGTTATCCTAGAAAAATATGTATAGCATTAAGGATAAAATTTAGACTTTAAGTTGAAAGAAAATGTCAAATATTTAGAATAAAAATGGCGGGGATGGAATACAATCTTCAAGAATCTCCTTGTAATAATTAATTGCAATAATAAATGATTAAAACTAAACACGAATGGATATGTCACCAATAATTTTTAGACAAAATGACTAAAATTAGAGCCAAGATATCTTAGTTCAAGTATCATGATAAAGGTATCAAATTCTTATTCAATGTAAACATAGCCAAGTTTGATAGATAAAAATTTGGCCCCATTAATACTAGGGGAGCATTGTCTAATGAGATTAAGTTGACACTATTCAATTTTTAGAAGTTAGAACCTTAACATTTATATGAGGCTTGTAAAATAGAACCTTATTAGGAAGAGTAGGAGAGGAGAAATGAACCCATAATAATTATACTTATACAAATAAAAATAATAATAATGTTTAACCATTTCAAAATGTTAAATTTGTTTCACTATGGTGATCAATAGCTAATTTGTACAAGGAGGCCACAATTTATAGGGAAATGAAGACTACATAAGAGGAGAATTTATAACATAGTAGCTTGGTTGTAGTTGTTTCTTTAGCATTAACTATTTTCTCTTTTTTCTTTTGTTGTTGAATATTTTATTTGATCTCTTAAAACTTATCAATGGTACTTGATCTTCATAATGATTACTTTCTTCTTTTTCAATTATTATCATCTTAGAAGGAATACCATTTCAATTTAGAGCAGGGAGAAATGTAATTTTCTTTTAAAGTATTTAAAATATTATATTTATTTGATGGTTCCTTCTTAACCTCTTCCACTCCTTGGAAAAAATTATCCAACCACTTGAATCTCCTTATATTAATCAATTTACTTCTATGATTTATGTATGTGTTTTTAGTGATTTACTCTTTATCCTTTCAATTTATTCATGATATACTTTAATATAGTTGTAACAAGTATATAATAGTTTTTCATAATTGGATATGCCTTAAGAAACTCTTTAAACATGAAATTATTTGATGAGGGAAGATTTAAATTAAGGTTATTCTTTCTTACTTACCTCATGCTCATCCATATTTTTTGTCCATAAGTATCTCAAATCAATTGGATTTTGCAAAGAGGATAGCTATATTTTAAATATTCGCTCTTAGTCAAAGTCATTTATTTCTTTATATAAATTTAAAATTGATTTATGTAATTTAATTTTTAATAGTTTTAACATGGATATATGAAGAATAGTTTTAAATATATATATATAGTAAAGTGGACATATTTTTATATTTTCCTAATACTAGAAAATTTAATAATACCTTCATTCCTTCTAATCCTAATAGAACTATTTTATTATACATTTCATTCAAACAATCTAGTTTCTTTCCTCTAAATTTATTCTTCGATTCATACATTTAGTTCATCAACCATTTTTGGAGTAATGTCATAAGACTCAAAGGCAAAATATGAAGAATTTTATCCAAGTTTCCAATGTATGCACCCTAAACTTTATATCATGAACTATTTGATATAATTTCTCAAATAAATTTGTTAATGAACTATTTGATATAATGCCTCAAATAAATTTTCAATAGTGTTTTTGATGGAGTATGATGGAAATAGTGTTTTTGATATAATGCCTCAAATAAATTTCCATTAGTGTTTTTGATATAATGCCTCAAATAAATTTGTTAATGTTCAACTGTTTGATATAGGGTGCATACAATGGAAACACTATTTCTATCATACTCCATCAAAAATTACCATGAACTGTTTGATATAATGCCTCAAATAAATTTGTTAATGAATTGTTTGATATGGGGTGCATACAATGGAAACACTATTTATATCATACTCCATCAAAAATTACCATGAACTGTTCGATATAATGCCTCAAATAAATTTGTTAATGAATTGTTTGATATAATGCATCAAATAAATTGAAGGTGCCCTGGTAGAAATGTATGCAAAATGTGGAAGCATAGACAGGGCATGTTAATTTTTTGACAGAGTAGAAATATATCATAGAAATAGTGTATGTTGAAAAGACTTTCGAAACTTTCAAACAAATGCAGTTTCAATTCAACAAATTTGAAAAATTGCGCATTTAGGGTTTCGAAATTTAACAAACAAATGCATTTTGAACTCTACAAAATTCGAATTTGACAAACCTGGTGCTCAATATAAAAGTTGGGTTGATGAACTTTGGAAAGATGAAGTTGAGTTTGTGTTCACCGGAGAGATGAAGTCGTCGCCGTTTGCAGATCACGTTCGGTTCGCTGCACGCACAAGCACAAGGAAAGCAACTGGTACAAAGTGAAAATGACAGTGACAAAATCATTTTTTTTTTAATTTTTTTTTAAGGGGTTCGGTCGAACATGGGTTCGACCGAACCCCTTAAAATATTATTTTTTTGGTTTAGGATTTTGGGGTTCGGTCGAACATATAAAGTGGTTCGGCCGAACCATTTAGTTCGACCAAACCCGTTGAGTTTGGCAAAAGGAAAAAAAATGAAATCTCCTTCCTCATAAAATTTGTAAACCACTATTGTGGTTTGACCCAGTTCTAAACCATTTTAACATGATACATCAAGAAAGAAGAACATCATCAAACATAGAGAATCAAAACCACTAAATACATGCATATTTTAACCTTCTCCTTGAATAAATGTGCCTTTTACTCTTCCTTGGCCTCCTCTTCTTCAAGATCCCATTTTGTTTTTTTATTAGGTGAAAATCAGGTTTTGAAGGGACCTGAAACCCTTTACAACCAAAAATAGAGAGCAACAAAAAGAATAGCCTGCAGCCAGCCAAAAACCAGCCCCCAAACAAGACACATCAAGATTTACATTTAGAACTACTCTTGTGCGAGTGGAGAGTCATGTCAAAAGAAGGCTTAGAGAATTTTTCTTTCTTGCCCTTTACAGTAATCCAACCTTCTTCCACTTGCGCTACCTTAGCATGCCAAGTCGACATACTACTATCCTGAAGAAAAATTCCTATAGCCACTATCTCAGAGATTTCATCAGTATTTCTTCCTACAGGCAATGTCTTATCAGAAAAGCTACCAGAAATACTAGTCAAAGTGCTATCCCCAGTAATGGTAGCCTGAGACCCATTCTCATGCTCTTTTGGGGTTTCAACATGATAATCTTTCTTAGTATCAACAACCCCTTCATTTGATACATCCGGAGAGGATGCCCCAAGACCCTACACGATTCCAACACAACCACCTCAGAAAAGCTCCTATGTTGCTCAGGTTTCTTCTCAACTGTATAATGTTGTTGAGAGGCACCTTTCCACCATGTAGTCATCATTTCTTTCTTCTCTAATACACATTGTGCAGCAGCATCACCTATTTTAAAACATCTTCAACAGAAAAAGGGGACCCCTTCATAGTCCAAAGATTGGACCCAAGAACCCTTGGAAGATTTAAGTAAAATCTCAGCAGGAATCCCTTTTGAAACATCCATTTCCACCAATATACGGGCAAAGGTGGAGTGAAAAATATCAGAGGATTCAGCATCTACCAACAAAAAATCTCCAAGGGCTTCACCCACTTCTTCTAAAAGAGAATCAACCCATAAATGGAGGGGGAGATTAGGCAGCCGAACCTAGATCGGGATCTTATTGAAAGTTTCAGAGGAAGGGTTGAAATCGGAATGCCAAGGCTTAATCATCAGCAAAAATCTATCCTCCCAACTAAAAAATTATCACATAGAATTTTGTTTCTATCCTGAGCATTGTCAAACTTGGTAACAAAAAACCCCTTAGCCACGGGGAAAATATGAACTTTACCAGTAATTAGAGGCTCCCATTCTTTCGATATCCGTGAGTGCAACTGAGGGAGGCTAGGCCAAAAACCACTAAACCTACAAATCACCCCCTGTAATGAAAGCTTAGAAGCATTATTATCAATTTTCTCCACTGTCTCTGCTTTTAGATCGATGGAGATGGCATTTGCAATAGGGATGAAACCCTTGTTCGGTAGTCTTCTCAAAGTCATCATCGTCACCGTCCAAGCAGCATGACCAAAATGCATTGACTCCTTCGTTGTAGCTCTGTCACCGCCATGGACAGGATTTCCAACAACGCCCTTGTCGCCGCCATGGCCATCCCCACTGTTGACAACACAGGCCCCTAAAGAAGAGGATCCTCTGCCAACACAAGCCGTCGACTTCATCGTAGGTTCTCCTGCACATTTCGTCGTTCGTCGCCTTAGGGTTTCCACCTGCTTGGGCCATCTTTGGTAGCTTCATCACATAATTTTTCAAAATCCTCCAATATGACAATAGTTAAGATCCCATTTTGTTGCTATGAGTGTGCTCTTAGTTTTTACACTAGCACAAGGGATGTCAAATGAAGGATGGGAGTGGTTGATTTTCAACAAGTATGCAAATGAGGGTGCAATATAAGTGTAACTAGGATGAAAATACAAGAATATATGGAACCATAGTAACCTCAACTAGTGAGAGAATTAAGGTCATATGCTATCTCTAATATAGATTCAATCCTCCAAGATTGGTCCTACAAAACAAGGTTGTTAGCAAAATAACAAAACATGCATGATAGTATATTAAGATGAAAATGAGTAGAGTAACAATACTTTAGACTTGGATCCTTTTCAAGAGGAATGAGGGGCTATTTATAGAAGAAATTTGCATTGGATGGTCAAGATTGAAAGGAGTTATGAAGGGTTGAGATTGAATGAGAATCCATCCATGTGCTCCCCTCTCCTCTAATGAAGTGTTGACAAGTGTCAACTTGTGGGGGCTTGAGAGAGGGTGAGAGAGGATAGGACATGCATTAAATGCTTGGAAGGGACATGGAGGTTACCATGGTGGTTAGATGAGTGGGTTAAGGCTTAACTTAGGTGTTGAGGAATATGCAAGGGTTTAGGTGGAGTTAGGATGGTCAAAGCCTTAAAGGCTTGAGGGGACCTTGGGGGTTAGTCTAGGGTGGTTTGGGTTTAGGTTGGGTTAAGTTAACCAAAGCCTTAAAGGTTTTAGGGGAACTTGGGGGTTACCTAGGGTGATTTTGGGTTTGAAACATGGGTTAAGTTGTGCAAGGGTTCAAAAAAGTCAAAGAGGGGTGTGGGTTGGCTTGTGGGACGTAAGAGGGCATTAAAGGCTTTGTAAGAGCTTTTAAGTTTGAGAAGTGATGGAGATTGACTTTGGGGTTAATCTTTTGCTAATGGAATGTGCAAACCATTAGTGGGTGATTAGGCTAATTAGGAAGGGGTTAGGAATGGTCTAGAAGATATGTTAGTGGACCAATTGCATTTTCTATAAAGTGCAAGTGGGTGAGGGATAAAGGGATTTTTAAATAAATAATTATTTATTTAAATGTGAAGGATGAATTAATTAAATTTGAATGTAATTAATAGTTTGAACTATGGTAAATAATTAAACAAATATAAAATTCATTTAATTAAGTCAGACAGAATTCGGTGTCTACATTTTCCCCTCTTTGAGATGGTGCAGTTTATCGCATTGTTTCAAAGAAAAATAAGTATGCATGGTAGATGCCCTAGAGAACGTTAGGTTAATGCCCCAATATGGAAGGTGAAGAATGAATGGTAGATGCCCCCTCGAGAGGACAGGTGGGTTAGGAAAACACACGTGTGCTCTCAAATGGAAAAAATAATAAGAAAGGCGAGTTAGTGAAGTGATAAATCGATAAAAGATAAGATTCACTAGACCAAGCTAGTCCACAATCATTAGATCCTCTGTCAAACATGAGTGTGTCAGATGGGATGATGTTCGAGTTTAGTTTCAGGAAGGATGCATCCTGTATAAGACTACTTTGAACTACAATGATTAATTGCATGATAATGTCTAGTTTCAAGAAGGAAACATCTCATATAAGACCATGTCTATTTTTAGGAAGGATACATCCTGTATAAGACTACGCCTGGTTTTAGAAAGAGACAAACCGTATAAGACAAGTGATAGATGATAATGGATGATATTGATAATTAGTTTATCGATTTGACTGTAGACTTAGGTCAATATCTTTTCTTGTTGATGTGTGATTTGATTTCTTTGATTGGAATGGATGTTAGTTTGAGACTTACTCAATAGAGGATGAAGGGATGTCATTCATATGCAATTATCCTATCTCTTATGAATGAATGATATGTAGTAAAATGCAATGATTTCATGGATGCAATGGAATGCAATGACAGGATATGTACAGATGAGATGAGTTGGATGAATCTTGTGCTTTGTATCATCATTGAGCTTATTTGGAACTGATCTTGTCATAGGAGGAGAACAAGGTGCACGTTGTATCCCTATAAACAAACACAACAGACAAGGAATGTGAACCCTCCATTTTGGATCATATACTTATGGTCGAGCTATATGCTATATGCCATTAAGCCTTGGTGATCCCTTCCCATGTTTGGCATAGGGTCTTGTACCTTTATGAATGTGCCGTGTAGACACCATTAGTATCTGCCCCTAGAACTTCATTGGCACAAACCATAGATAGAAAATTAAAAAATATATATTATGAACCATCACAACCAATCTAATAACCCATGGACATCCTTGAGTAGCATAGGAATATGATATAAATCAATAAAAGACAATAGCACTAACAGTAGTCAAAATAGCCACAAAATCTTCTTGCCAAAAGATATGTTATTTGGATTTTTTTGTTTCAATGTTTGGATTAGGTAGTTGACTGTTTGCGGACTAGCTGATAGTTTGTCTTGTTTGAGTATTTTATTTTTAGACTCAGTTTGTTTTGTGTCTGTGTCTAATCAAATTTTCATATGTACAAGGATCAGTTTTTATTGCAATGTTTTTTATAATGTTTTTTTTTTGGTATTTTGAAGTTTTCCAAATGTTTTGGTTTTTGAGAGTTTTCAAATGTTTTTGGATTTTGACATTTTTATTTTTTTTGGATTTTGTTCATGTTTTGATTTTTTTTTTAATTATGTTTTTGGATTTTTGTGATTTTTCAATGTTTTTGGGATTAGTTCAGAACATTTTTGAATGTTTTTGGATTTTTCAAGTTTATGTGATGTCATGAAAATGACTAGATCACTTATTGAGATAGAAGATATATGTCAAGATTTATTTCCAAGAAAGATGTGTTCACTTGCCCCTAGTGTCTATCAAGGCATGGGATATTATGGACAAATGAATGAACTAGTAGATGGAAATGGATAAGTGAAAGATGGAGATAACTTATTATGGAATTTGAGCTAATTTGATTTCCAAGGACTATCTCGCAATGGGATAACATGTTTGATCCAAGCTAATGGATTGGATATGTGGTGATGTAAGTAATGGCATGTTGCATTAAATGTAGGTAATGGCATGTGGCTTTAACTAGTATGCAGTCCAAAGAAATGGACATGTTGAGATTTTTCCAAAAACATGTGCTTAAAGTATAAGTCCATAGTTTTGATCAAGATCAAGAGATGGATGCAGGTAGGGTATGATAGGACTTGGTAGAATAAGCAAGACCAATGGTACAAATGGATAATGACAATAAGTAGATATTTGTTGATATGGTTGGATAAGGTGAAGTGGATAGGATATTTAATGCTCATGGGGATCCTATAACCTCGTCAAGATCAAAGGTGGATGAATGTAATGTAGTGTAGTATAAATGAAGGATAATGGGGGATTTAGTATGTAGGATGATATGAATGAAACTTGCCTCCAAGTGTAGAGTGCAAGTGGACAATGGATTACGTATGACACTTGTTTTCCAAGTTTTCATTATGGTACTTACCTAAGGCACCACAAGAAGTGGTTTTCACTGTTGGATGGATAATTTTTCTTTACTTTTTTCTCTTTTTATTTTATTTTTTTTATTATTTTGGATTTTTTTTATCAAACATGATGCCTATTTGCTAGGTTTTCATCATTATGACCTTTTCTGCATGATAGGAGATGGAGGAGGACTCGATCATCTAGTTCGTCATATGGTATCCTTGGGAGATGAACCATGGCTATTAGAGGTATGCTCATAGAAGTTGAAAGGATGATGGTAGGATCTCATGCAAAGGATTGGATGAGAGGGATTGAAGGATAAATAGGTGTTTGGATAATGGATGGAATGTTGGAAGATTTTTTTATGGGTAGATGGAAATGGGGACAAGATCAATGTTGGCACACACCTTGAAGGGTGGTGGAATGGAGGAAAAGTGGACTTTGGATTTTGATATTTTGATGGAGTGGTAGATATGGATTTTGGGACATAAGGACCCAAAATGGATTTGGAAAATGTGGGATTTTTAGATAGAGGAATGAAAGAAGCTTTGGTAATAGTGAGTTTGGATGCCAATTTTGATTTTCCTTGGGGATGCATTGCTTCGATGATCAATTTAGGAATCCACATATTTTTGGACTTTTCCTTTTGCTTGATGGGCCTTTGTAGCCTTTTGGGGTGCATTGCCTCTATGAGCAACTTAGGAACCCACATGGTTTTTGATTTTTCTTTTGGCTTTTTCATCAAAATTTTCTTTACTTTGACATGTCTCTTAGATTGGACATGTTGATCTTTGGATGTATGTGGATTTTTGGACTTATGAAATTTTTGCTTGGCATCCAAATTGCTTTTAGGAGTAATGGGATTCATGGATGGATGGGATTGATATGAAGTTCATTTGGATGAGTGGATGTAGATAAATGGTTGGAATTTTCTCAAGGACATGTACCTTTGTTGATCTTGATGTATGGTAGGGTGATGAGTTTGTGAGGTAGGGTTGTTATGGATAGTGGATGGAGGGATATAAGGACCCAAGATAGATGGAAGGGATTAAGACTTGAGTTTTGGAGTATAAGGACCCAAAATGGATTTGGAGAATGGAGAATGTGAATGTTTGGATTTGAATGGAGGAATGTGGGATTTATGAGGGATACCAATGTCTTGAGATTGAGTTATGTAGCTTAGGCCATGATTTTTAGGATTTGAATTAACACAAAGGAGTTCCAACATGCCTTTCTCATGTAGGCCTAACCCTTTGCCTTGATAATGCATGTTTTGAAAAATATTTTTAGCCATGGGATACTTGTTACTTTTGAAACAAGATGCAAGTTCCTTCTGAGGAAGATATGGTATGGAAGGAATGATAAGCTCATCAAGTAAACCAGGTCGAATAAAGGCGGAGGAACCCATTTTATATGTGAGGGGTTCTGGAATATATTAGATAGTGGTGATGGGATCTTGAGGTATACATGGAGATTTATGACATGGAGATGATGGGATGATTTGATCTTGACTTGGAAGAGGATCATTGAATGGGATGAAAAAGTTTTTCTCTTGATTTTGAATGGGATCATGATCTTTCTTAGGAAGTGGATTGTGGATGGGACTTTGAGGGATACTTTGCTCTTGAGATGAAAGGGGATCATTATGGATGGCATAAAAGGAGATGAGGGGATCATCATATGATTCTTGAGCAATGAGATCTTGGTCAAAAATTGGATGGGATGGAAAAGATTTAGGCTCTTGATCGTGATTTATTTTAGGACTCGTTTTATCATGCTTTGGAGTATCCTCTTGACATGGATCCAATTCTAAAGATAGGATATGGATGGGATATGTATGGTGGATTCTTGGATAGAGTCCATAATTTGATATGAGGGAACTACATCTTGAATGAAACTCTTTGTAGTGGGTTTTCTTATAAGTGGAGTGTATGGTAGCATTGGATCTAGGATTTCTTGGACATGAGAGGGGTTTGTATCAAGAAGTAGATTAGCTTGGACATCATGATTATCTATGGTGAATAGCCCTTGGGGATGATTTTGTAATATATCATTGTTGGATGTAGTGCTTGATGAAGATGATATAGATGGTTGTTGTGAAGATTTAGGGGATGAACCATTGCTAGACATAGGTGTATGATTTTGACCATGTTCAAAAAATGTGTCTTGACATATGCCTCTTTCTCATGAGGTGAATTATTAGGATGATCTTGATTTACATGAGATGTAGGTTGATGTATGACATCATACACAACTTTATTTTTAGTTCTAGATTTAGCCCTCTCTATTATTCCTTGGAGCATTTCATCAATAGAGAATTTGGATGATGTCTTTTTCATTGGGGTAGGTTTGTTTGTTGGTGTTTTTTTTGGAGATGACATGTTTTTTTGATAGAAGGGTTGTTGTGATTGTTTGGACTCAAGAGTCATAGGTGCATTTCCCTTAAAATGATAAGGATAGATGCCTTCTAGTGTGTATCTCCTATTTGAACCCCCCATTTGAATATTGGCCATTTGTCAAATGTTTTGGAGTTGTTTCAAAGCCTCTATTTGTTGATTTTATAGTGTGGTTCCCATGTTTTTCTCCTAGGTTTTGAAAAGTGGTGAGAATTGTATGGATAAGTGGTTGTGAGAAAGTCGATCTCTTTCTATGACTCCAACATTTTTTTTCCAATGATGGGATGAATTCATCATTTGGATGGGTGGTTTAAATACTAAAAGTACATCAATAAAGTTCTAGGAACTTGATTTTGGTATAATGATGTTTGTGAGGTGTAGTTGGCATTATGATTAATAATCACCAACTAATTAAGAGAGGATGCACTCTTTAACTTTAATCTACTTGTCACAACTAAGTAGAATAGTCTCTTAGGAAGAGTTATCCTAGATTTTAGAGACCAACTAAAATGATTTTGTTGTAAAGTGAGATCCAATGAACTAAGGAAAAGCGTTTAGAGTTGATAAATTGGATTTGGATGATTGGTGGATGATTCTAATATAGTTGAAAAACTTTGGAGTTGTAGTCTAAGATCGATTTTGATGTATGGATTGGTAGACTAAGATGATGGAAGTTGGATTTTTGTTACAAGATTAGTTTTTCAGTTCATGACTTGTCACTTGTGTTTTGATTTGTTTCACTTTTGGCAAGAAGACACAACAATCAAGTAACACACAATGTTTGGTAAAGTAACTCAATATGAATTTGTTTGAAACGTGTATGTTCTTCAAGATTTTTGCGGGTTGGTAACAATTGAGTACACTTCAATCACTTTTTATCCCTAGAGTCATGGTGTCATTACAATGTTTCCACCCACAACTTGATATCTCTCTGTCCTCAATACTGCATACCTTATTAATCTTGTCGTAACAGGTAAGGATGCGATATACCGAAGCCTTTGCGAGAGTATTTCTACTCAAGGAGATACATATAGTGAGTATCTTGAAGGCAAAACCAGCTATGCCTTTGCATGGAAAATCACTGCAATGTTTAGAGGTAGATCGGGTGGGTCTCTAGAATAATAGTGTTTAGTCACAATTTGGGGTTAGCAATGTGTGATTACGAATGTTGAGACCTAGTATATGCTTGGTTGCCATAACCAAACCTGGTTCCTCTCTTAATGTGTCCTGAATCAACAGCGGACACAAATAAAATAATCAACCACAAGGAGTTGCAATAGACTAGAACTTTCACTCTTTGCCTTATTTATATAGCGGCCCGAAGGAAAATACTACTTAGGGTCAGAGAAATGGGTGATGAAATCCCAAGGCAAGCCCTCTACTAAAAGAAAAAGGAGTTTTTGGGATGATAAGTTTCAAATATGTTCTCTAATAACCCCAAATCTGTGAAGATAGGAGGAAAGCGTTGTCTTTCAACTTACCATTGTTTTTAGCAATGATGTGCTAAGACACCATCCCACAAATTGCTTGCACAAGTGTGCCAATGTAAAGAAAGCAAAAGAGATGGGTTTCATTTTTTACCACCTAAATTTGCACAAGCGGAGAGCATACACCTACCACCTCAAAAACACAATAAACATTTGTTCATTTTAACCTTCATCGCAAAATGTGAAATTTGTAGACACACACATGAAGGTTCTTTTTAATCCAATATTGCAACCAGGCCTGGAATTTGATGGTCTATTTGACCATTTTTTCAATTTTAGACCGTATATTACAGCTATAAAATTTATTAGACCATATAGTTTGACTTGCTATATTTTTATTAAACCGTAAAAAAATATTATAAGCAAAATATACTATAGTATTTTAATTTATAATATATATATATCATTTTATAATTTTTATTGTAAAAAGATAAATTAATTTAAAATAGAATATAATTTTTTTGAATATTTTTAATATGAATTTAGAAACTTGAAATTTTTATAATAGTTATTATTATTTTTTATATTAATATATGTGATTTATAATAATATTATAAAAAAAATATTAATTTAGAATCTTTTCAAAGTAGAATATAATTATTTTTAACTTTTAGAATATATTTAACAAGATTTGTTTTTAATCTCAACTTAGAAACTTTTGTTAATTGTTAACTATAATAGTAGATTTTTATATTTATTACTAATAATTATCATTTTTTTCTAATTTTTCAAGATATTGCATTTATAAAAGATTTTATATAAAAACTCATAAATTAAACAATTTTTTGACAGGTATTTAAATGACCAAACCGTCATAAAATTTTCATATGACAGATAGGGGTGACCCTCAAATTCCACGCCTGATTGCAACGATTTGTGTTCTTTTTAACCAACCTTGAAAAAGCGTAAAACATGGTCAACAAAAGTAAATCGGTGTCTGCATCAAAGTAAATAGTCGCTTGTATTAATAATAAAAATAAAAAACGAAATGAAAAGCAGTTTGTGTTGTTTTTTTAATCCAACTTTGAAGTGGCTTGTTTGTTTCAGGTTGCACCAAAATGAAAGATGGAGGTTTTGTTTTAACACAACTCAGACAAATTTTGTGTTCATTTTAAAACTAAGTTGATTGTAAAAAACAAAAAATTGTTGTTCTTTTTAGTCCATATAGTACCTAACCATTACAGAGTGGTATCTCATAATGGATCATGGAATGTGATCTTACGGAATTTGTTGCTGTTTCAGATTATTCGATAAATGCTTTGTTTTCACATTTAAGTCGACTTTTTTCAACTTGCTTTATCAGGAAACGTCGGATCATCATAGATAGCAGAGAGCAGAATGAGTATATATGCGAGCAACTTTACATTGCAAAGTTTGGGTTTGAGAATGATGTACCTGTTTACATTTTCTTACAAAATGCACACCGCTTCAATCGCTCAAGAAAATCTTGCTATAAAATAGCAATGGCAAGAGACGTTGTACATTAGATATGATGGAGCAAGACTTGAATCTGTACACCCACCTCTTACAGGAATGTATTAAAACAAGAGCTCTTGTACGGGGAAAGCAGCTTCATACCCATATTATCAAGACTGGATATATCGGACATATCTTTCTTGGCAATTTGCTTCTTAAATTGTATGTCAAATGTAGAAGATTGGAAGATTCTCGCCAAGTGTTTGATAAAATACCTGAACGAGATGCTGGGATTTGGATGTCCATGATTACGGGGTATACGCAGAATAGACGAAGTAAAGATGCATTGGAACTCTTTTGCCAAATGCAACAAGCGGACGTCAAACCAAACCGATTCACGTTTGCTGCGATTCTTCAAGCCTGTGCCAGCTTAGCAGCTCTGAAACAAGGGAGACAGGTCCATTCACAAATCATTATGACTGGAAATCTTATAGATATTGTTCCAAACAACATTCTTATTGATATGTATTCTAAATGCCGCTGCATAGATGATGCGCGTAAAATATTTGACAAAATGCTTCGACGAGACAGTATCTCTTGGAATGCTATGCTTGCAGGATATTCACAGAACGGACACCCCGAAGCAGCCCTTGAAATCTTTCAGCAGATACAGAGAGCAGGAATTGAATTAAATCAGTTTGCATACTCCAGCGTCCTAAGAGCCTGTGCTGCAATGGCAGAATTGCAACGGGGTAGGCAGGTTCATTCTCACATAATCAAAACTGAGTCTGGTTCTGATGTGTATGTGGGAAGTTCTCTTGTTGATATGTATACAAAATGTGCACGGATAGAAGATGCACGCCATGTGTTTGACAAAATGTCCACCTCTAATGTTGTCACATGGACAACAATGATTGCAGGGTATGTTCAGAGTGAGCTCATTGAGGAAGCCTTAAAGCTGTTTTGCCAGCTTCCTCATCATGATATTAAGCCTGACGAATTTGTATTTTCCAGCGTTCTCAGTGCCTGTGCAAGATTATCTGCTTTCGAACAGGGCAGGCAAATCCATGGTCACGTCATTAAAACAGGATATGAATCCCAAAAATGTGCAGGGAATTCTCTTATTGAAATGTATTCAAAAAGTGGGTGTATAAAGGATGCCCGCCGAGTACATGAATTAATGCATACCAGAGATGTAATCTCATGGACAGCTATGATTGCAGGTTATGCTCACCATGGGTATGGCAATGAGGCCCTCCAACTTTTCAAAGAAATGCAACAGGCAGGGATCATACCAAACAATATCACCTTTGTTTGTGTTCTTTCTGCCTGCAGTCATGCAGGGCTAGTGGACGAGGGTCGCTATTACTTTGATGCTATGCAACAAAAATATGGCATAATTCCAACATCAGAGCACTATGCCTGCATTGTAGACCTTCTTGGTCGTTCTGGGCACATTGAGGAGGCCGATAAAATAGTCAACACAATGCCATTTAAGCCTTGTGTTTCTGTCTGGGGAGCATTACTTGGTGCCTGCAGGGTCCATGGCAACACCGAAATAGGGAGACGTGCAGCTGAAAATCTTCTTAAGCTAGAACCCCAATGTTCAGGCACTCATGTGCTTCTCTCAAACATTTATGCTGCAGCTGGTAAATGGGATAATGCAGCGAAAGTAAGGAAATTGATGAAAGATAGGGGAGTGAAAAAGGAGACTGGACTCAGCTGGGTTGAGGTAAGGAGTACAGTCCATACTTTTGCTGTTGGCGACAGATTACATCCAGAATCTAAGAGGATATATGCAATGTTAGAGGCATTAACACAGAAAATGAAAGATACGGGATATGCTCCTAACACTAGCTGTGTTCTACGGGATGTTGAGGAGGAGCAGAAGGAAGATGTTCTTCGTTACCACAGCGAAAAGCTGGCACTTGCTTTTGGGCTTATTAGCACACCTACTGGAGCAACTATTCGAATAAAAAAGAACCTCCGTGTTTGTGATGACTGCCACACTAGTATCAAGCTCATTTCCAAGATTGTTGGAAGAGAAATTGTAGTGAGGGACACTAATCGATTCCATAATTTTAACAATGGACTCTGTTCTTGTGGTGATTATTGGTGATACTAAAAAGAAGTATACCATGCAGCTTAGATAGATAGCTAGAGCTGGGTGAATATCAGTTCACCCTGGCACACTGTGATGAGGATCTCCAAGGTGAGACATATTTGATAGGGGACAAATGAGAAGTGATTGCTAGTGAGTTGTGCTTGCTGATTGCTTTCTCCATACACGAGACAGTATTCACTTTTGTCTGAATTTTTGGTCAATTGCCTACTGCTAACCATTTGATGTATGCACTTTCTATTTCAACAAAGAGAAACTAATAAGGTTGGTTCTGTTAGATCATCAAATACATTATTTGCATGGGATATCTCTTGCACAGAGTCAACATTCCATCTGAAAATTGAAAATGAGAACTAATAATTGCAAGCAGCTCATAGCCTGGATTGCACAGGTTATAGAATAAACACAAATACAATGCAGAGATGTATCTGCATTTCAACTTAGAACTCATTGTAGCTTCATGGACAAATAGATCACAAGAAGTGTATAATCAATTCTTTAAGCTCGCTATAAATAATCGTTCTTTCGTCTTCGATTTGTTCTTTCTTCAAGATTTCATTGAACCAAAATATAGTATTATCTGTCAAAAAATTTCCCTTAAACATCAGATTTCTCTTGCCGTTATTCCAAAGGGGGAGCTAAATACCATTAAAAAATAACATGTTCCCTTAGTTGCAATCTTCTCCAGTTGAAATTTTTTATATGGATTGACCGCTTCTTGTAATCTGTACAAGGAATAAACGTTTTGAAACTATATGCTAGTTCATGGGGTTCTACGCTTCCCCTCCATCTAGATTGAATTCCTAAAGCACTTGTTTAGTTTTGATCCTTGGGCTCAACATGGTTTCCCAAACTTCCTTATGTTAGGCCAAGTTTATGTTTACTTTTTCCGAAGTTGTGAAATCAAACATTGTTTAAAAGTTGCATAATTCTGTGTGTTTAGAAAAATCTTTTCATGCAGTGCATCCAGTATTCCATTTTTGGAAATTATGACTGTTGGGGAAGTTTGATTTGACAAAATTTACCAGATTTGAGGAATAATTCGGGATTTTTGTTGTAAATGATTGGATTGAGTTTTATCTCAACTCTTATACGATCTTTTATATATATTTTTTGCAGATGATGAACGGGATGCAAATCTGACGCGGGGAAGTGCTGGGCTTGCTCCCTTCATTATGTGGCCACGTTAAAGCGGGCCAAAAGAACCTGTATGTAATAGGACATGCCCGAGAATGGAGCTCCAGTTTGTGTCCCAAGGTTGAGGAATCTTCTGTAAATCCGAATTAATAAAAAATCTGTACATTTTCTCTGCAGATCATGGAAGTCGCCATCTTCTTGCAAAAATGACAACTACTTGAATTAATTGGAAACCCAGCCTTACACGTTGAAATTTAAAGGGAGAAAAGACGCTATATTGGAAAGATGGAGGGGGCAGTATTGATGAGAAAGAAGGTACTTAGATGCAACTAAAGCAGAAGCAAGAGAAGAGAACAGTTTCTACTCGTGGGAAGTGGAGTGAGCTGGAAGTAGCTAGAAGTAGCACTTGCAGGCAATTTGTTTTAGTGAAACAGGCTGAAGAGAAGCACGCCAACACGCCAATAGTTACATATGATGCAGATCAACACATAGATGAAGAAATCTATTATTATATTTCATTGCATTAACATAGAGATCCTGAAATGGATATACTTTTAACGATGGAAACTCGTTGGGTAGGTTGAAACAGCCATCCATTCCCTCAATTGACTAATTAAATATTCTAATTATTCTAACACACCCACTAAATATCTAATTTGTGTACATTGTCTATTACAAAGGGTTTAGTCTGGAACTATCCAATGTTGTTAGGAGACAATGACTCTGTAAAACCATCGCGAAGTTGATTCTGAAAGTTGACAAACTACATGTGTTTCATATTTCTACACCATGTCTCTGTTGAAGTGGCAATGAACCTCTATAAGTTTGGATAACTCATGCATAAACTGATGTTTCACCATCTTTAATAAACTTTGATTAACGCTATATATTGTTGGTTTCTTGGAAGGGATACCCGTATCACCTAGGATTCTTTGAAGCCAAATTGCTTCGCATACGGCTCCTTATGCCTCCTTGTACTCCACTTCAGTTGAATATATGCCAACAGTCATTTGTTTCCGACTTACCTGGTAGTCTTTAGAGCTGAGAAACTTTTCTGAGGAAAGATGGGTGTTTAGTAATTCCTATACAAGCATTTGAGAGACTTATATTATGGAGCCAAATTGAGAAATAAAGCTTGGTCAAGAAGGCAGATGTGTATGGATCAGATAAGTGCTTTGCTATACAAAAAGAACATTGTTATTGAAAAATATCTGATTTATAATACTTTTTGGAAATTATTTTCGTTGTTCCCATTGTGATAGAGACAAATGATTGGCTGGCTTTTGTCTTAATCCTAAAGAATCTTCGGTTTTTTAAGAATTGTTACTGCCTACAAGCCTTGTAGTTTGTGAGCGACCGTGTAGAATGTTTGTTTACAAACAAATTATAATGGCCAATACAAGAAATCTGTTTGTCTAAAAATGTTGTAATTTTGAAAGATTGTATAAAGTGCATCCAATTCAAAGATGATAAGAGAATTTTTGGAAGTCACGTAGAGATTTCTTTATGATATTAATCTGTAATTAATGTGGTAGTCATCAAAACAAATCTTATACAATTTTAACTTGTATTGATTGATTAAGTTGTTTTGATGCAGTCAAGATCCTATCCAATCCTGCAGTCATAACATCTTATCCAACCCACATTCTTGTACACATATCAAAAACATATATTTTGCAACAAAATCCGAAACATGTTTTTATTATCACTTTCATATGTACATCCATACAACAAAATTCTTCAAGAACAATACATATAGTGAGGATTCAACAAGAAATAAAATTCAGAAATTTTACAAGGGTCTCTAGGTACTTAATGCCTTAAAATCTTCAAAATCTCTTGCCTTCAACATTCTTGGCTTCACTCCTTTTTGTCAATCTGTTGTTTCCCTTCATCCTACAACTCTCATGGCTGCCTTGAACACATAAAACACACCTGCAACTTTCTTTTTCTCTTCTTCTATTCCTCTCTTGGAAAACTATTTTTTTGCACTTTCTTTCATGCAATCCTCTAGAACAAGCTGCAAATTCTTTCCTCAAACTTGCTGCTTCTAACTGCTGCCTCTTGACACCATTAAAGATTGTATTTAAAGAGGATTTGAACTATGTGAAAACCCAAAAAAGTGGTTTCCAAATCTGCTCTTTGATTGACCCTTAAAATTTTTGCAAAAAAATGATATAAAACATAGTTTGTAGCTCTCAAAAGTGCCATTAAAAGTTGTTGAACCATATCCAATGTCTTATTGCTATATATGCTTTTGTAAAATGAATAAAATCAATAACCAAGCCGTGCTCATTCACCCCAAATTAAAAATTGAAGTCATTAAATTATTTTTCAAAAATCACTAGTTTTTTTTCTCCATTCTAGGAAGCAAAATTAAAGGAATAAGACCATAATGGAATGCCAAGAGTCACTTGTCTTATGCACACTGCCCTAGGCATAAAAGTTGAGAAAATTAATTAATTTTCCTTCAAAATCCCCTTCCACCATGGTAAATAGACCACTTCAACCCCTAGAACCTTAAAATTATACAATTTTGCTAATCACATTAAACACCATGCTTGGCATTGATGTATGAAATGGAAATAAAGTCCTCACAAATAAATAATCATATCCTTACAACTCTTCATAATATGCTCTTGAAGTTCAAACTTACATAAAAAATGCAAAATATTGAACATGAAAAGAAAATAAATTTTGGTGATGTAGGATTGCTTGTGAACTTAGATACTCCTACATCATGTTCCTATAGGAAAACAATCATTATGTTCTAAATTTGATGTTGTTAAGTGCAAGTAATGTGAAAGGAAACATGTACAACCAATTGACGGTATAGAACACACATATAAATGAAGAAAACACCAACTAACCTAAAGAAAATTGAAATGGGAGAAAATTTATGAAGAGTGAGGAATCTCCTCCACTCACTATCTCGCGAGCTCTTCTAATGATTTTCTACCAACAATTACTTGCACATTTTTTTAATCAAAATACAACTTCTCTAAGACACATAGGCTAAGGCAAGATAAACTCAATTGCTAATAAGACTAAGGTGAAATTAAAATGACATATTTTGGAGGTATTTATGAACATGAGGTCCACAAAACATTGGAGAGGAGCCTAGTTTTTAGCAACTAAAACTCTTGGATTTAAAATCACAGACACAAGATTTGTTAGTTACCTATCAAACTTAGCCAGTATCAAGTTGAGCAATGTCAAAATGAGGCCTACAAACTTGTTTCAAAGACTTGATTAATTTTTAAGGGACTCATCAAGTTTACCAAATTTGTTAGTCTCATCTAGACTTGTGAGTCCTAATGGGTGGATTCAACCCTACAAAACCTTGAAAACAAAAAAAACTCATGTTGTAAACCCTAAATAAAAACCCTAAAACATCAATATAAAGGAAAAGACATCACTTACAAGCAAAAACAAAAAAGAAAAATAGAGGTTTTAGCAAAACACGCCCAATAGAAAGCAACAACAAATAGTGAACAAAGGGTACATTTGTTGATTTTGATCATCTTATGGTGCCTTTGGAATAACCATTGTGTGTTTGAAGCAATTCATGGTCCATTTGGAGCAACAAATTTACTAAGACATGTCTTTTTTAATGTTTCTTTACATTACCATTCCATCTTTCATTTTTCACAAGAAACATGAAGAGCAAAATCCTCATGCTCCTAGTCTCACCCCCTCGCACCTGATGCCACCCCTCTCTCTCCCAACATCCCTCCAAATTACAAATATTAAAAATCTTGCTCTCTTTTTTTAACGTATTTTTAATTTAGTCATAATGTCAGTGCCAATAAGATAGGAACTTGTTGGAAGAATGCCACCCCAAGTGTTAAGAAAACGGTATTGGTTTGTAACTATTGCAAAACCAAGATTGATGGAGACATTAATTGGCTAAAATTCCACCCACATGTATAGTTGGCAAATATGCTTCTTTATGCACAAAAGTCTTGCTTGAAATTGTGTGAGAAGTTTAATCTCAAGTAATGTCCTTTGAATAAATGACGTTAGAAAGAAGCAAAGAGAAGAGATGGTAGCCAGGTCCAAGTAGATTCTTTTGTTTCTAAAAGTTCTCTACTCTCTTGGAGTTCAAGCATTAATGTTGGCCTGTAGCTCACAAATTGGCATTATAATCTTCATTAGTACCACACATTTATCTATGTTTCCAATCATTGCATTAGCGAAAGTGTTGGATTAGAGACAAACTTCAAGTGATTAGGAGTGAGATTGAAGATTTTTTTGTTCTATTATTGAATTTTTTTATGTTAGATAATTAATTCTTATTTTTGTTTTAAATATAAATTTCATTTGTTGATGTCTTGAATTTTAAAAGTGGATTGTTTTTAGATTTGGAATGTTCATTTATTTTAGGATTTATTTATTGATGGAATTTAGTGGATTCTATTGTTGTTGTGGTGGTGGAGTTTGAAATCTTTAATGATGAAGAATTAAAGGGTCTAATTTTGAATGAGAATGTGGTAGAGTGAGGTCTATTGTTGATGAGAAACATGAGATATGGTGAAAGAATGGTTGTACTATCATGTCTAATAGTTGGACATATGCGAGAAATAAGATGTTAAGTTTCCTTGTTTCTTTCTTAGGTGGAATGGTTTTACCATTGATGCTTCATAGAAAGTGAAAATATAGAATGCCTTTGTGAGATGCTAGAGGAAGTCATGGTTGAGGTGGGTGAGGTTAATGTCATACAAGCAATTATAGATAATGTAAAAAATTATGTTATTACAAATAAACTTCTCATGGAGAGCCATTCATCTCTCTTTGCACCCTCTAATTCATTCATTGACTTGACCTTATATTGAAGGGTCTTGGAAAAAAAACTTAGGTCAAACTACTTGTGAATCAAATTCATAATAATTGTAAATATATAATCATTCTTCAATCTTCAACTTAATAAGGAAATATTTAGAGAAATAGGAGTTGGCTCATTTTGGTTCAACCCGTTTTGTAACTAGTTTTATTATATTGCAATATGTATTTCAATTAAAGGTTGTTTTGAAACATAAGTTTATTACTGAGGACTGGTTTCAATCTTCATACTTGAGGATCAATGTCAAAGTTGATATTGTCAATAAGGTATTTCATTAGAAACACTTTTTTCTTTCAGTGAAGGGTATTATTAATGTAAGTTTTTATTTCATTTCTCTTTTGCCCATTTTAATAGTTTATTTTTTCATGATATTTTATTTGTTTATGTTCTCTTCTTGAATCTTATTTTTATTTATATTACTTTTTAACAAATCGCATGGATTTTAGTGAACTTCCCTTGTGTTGCTAATGGAGAGAAGCTTGTAATGTTCCATGTGTATGAGGACATTAATATGGCTAATGGAGAGAAGCTTGTAATGTTCCATGTGTATGAGGACATTAATATGGCCAAGGAGGTCATTAGAGCCATTTATGGTAGGGTTGATGACAAATATCATTCCATGTGGGAAAAGCATTACTTGGTAATGAGAATTTTAACTTTATAAGTTGTTACATATAGCAAGTTATTTCATGGATCTAACATTTCAAATCTAATTAGATTTCAAAGATGGAAAAGATGTTTCGAGTAGATTTTACATAATCAAAGAGTGGATGGGACCAAGTATTCATCCTAGAGAAATAATCGTCTAAAAGATCAAGATTTTCAGACTTGGGCGAGAGGACTTTGTTGCTCAAAATGTACTCACCAGTATTGTGTATGAGATGTGCATGGTATAGCACACACATTTCACTTATGTCGCCTATGTATGGATAGCTCACTCCTACTCATGTGGTAGAAGCCCATGAAATGGGGGAGTGTTTGAAGGACTACCCTCTTTGATAGGAGTGTCCGATTAATGTCAACGATGTTTGTGTGTAGGTTAATTTTTGTGTTAGGTTTCATTGCTCACTTCAATTAGGAGTGCTTGATGGAAGATGGATGTGTTGATGTATGGTGGTGTTGTTGAAATGTGAGGATAATCTCTAGAAAACCTCTAAAGAGGTGTTATGAGAATTCTTATGTGGTTGGGTACATTGTTATCATGGATTATATTTAGCTCTTGTATGAGAAAGGATTTTGACCCAAAAAATGCTTTGATGATCTCTATCTATCTCTCTCTCTCTTACTAGTGTTCTCTTCCTATATGTATTGTAAAATAAAAGTTTACTCAACTTGTTATTGTTTAATTATTTTCAAGTTCAAAAGAGTTGCTTTGAGTTTGCTTAGGATGGATTATAATTAATTATTTCTAACATTACATCATATGAACCTAATTATCCTAGTATATTAACCATATCGCATGTTTGACGTTTTTAGTATTGTGCTTGTTTTTCTTGGTTTCATTTGTCTTGTTTGATCGCCTTCTCTTGCTAGCAATGGTTTTTTATTGTTTTTCTCTCATTTTGTTTTTTAGTTGATTTCCTTGGCTTGTTAGCTAGGACTTTAAGTGCCAGATGTTTGAATGAAAATGAATTAAATGAATACTTAATTGAAATATGAGATATAAGCAACTACTCTATATTTTTGTGATTCCTCGAATAGAAATGTGAAATAACTAACAAATTTGAATGCAACTTAATGATTCTAAGAGCAATGTGAACAAATTTTTTAATTTTATTTTGATTTGTTGATTGTCTTTCCATGTTAGCAAGGTATTGATTACTTGTTTCGTTGTCCTATTTACAATAGATTTATAAAATGGATTGAAAATGAGTATTGTTGAATTAAAAGTAAAATCTACATTCTAATTTAAACCAATCTAATATAATAAATAGTTAAATTATATAATCTAATCTAAATGAATATAACACAACAAAACAAGTAAATTATATCTAACTATTGCTAATCCATTATACAATGACAAAATATCAAAGATCTGGGCAAGGTGAAGATAACTTAATCTACTATACTTTCTACTTTAATTTAAACTTTTGAAAGTAAATTACTTAACAACTTGAAACCAAATAAATTGGAACATCACACCTATAAATTAACAACTAAGATCCTTTGAGAAGATTCTCATGGCATGTAAGTCCTTAGTGACTTAGCTTTTGTAATCTCTCTTTGCGTATATAGCTTGGCGTACTCCACTTAATGGAGAAGGAAAAAAGACAAGAAACTAAGAAAAATGAAATAACACGATACTATATTATTGTAATGGAATGTTTGAAGCTTCAAACTAACTAATAAAAGTCTTAGAGGTTATACAAAGTGTGGAAGTTGCAAAGAAAAATTGGAATTTGGCTTGGAGACCTCAAAATAAACCTTCCAGCCTACTCAAACAAATACGAAAGGAGTAACAAAATAATCATTCTTATAAGAGGCATCCAATGAAAAATCAAAGACCATTTTAAATCTAAATGGGTTGCTTAAATAGGATTGAAAACTCAACTCAAGAGTTAATAGAAGTAGGTGGTCTTAGGAGTGGCATATGCTTGAGTTTATATACAAAATGATGGAGAAACAACTAGAATTAGAAGTTTCACATGCCAATAAAAAATATCGACATCATTGTAATATAAGGAAAACATATTTAAGTTTAGAAATCCATTTTTGTTCTCCTATGTTACTCTAGGATTAATCTATTTTTTAAGTTTGATGAGACTATTTGAGTGTTTTGTTTGCTATTTTTTGAAAGAGAAAAAACTTACCAGATTATCATAGAAGTTTTTTTAAAAACTTGGAAATGTAAATTCAATAAGCTACAAAAAGATATTTGAGTAGAAGTATTTTGTTTAGTGCTAACTAGAATCTAAATCCACAAAATTAATGCCCAAATAAAAAAATAGGAAAGATGGAACCTATAGCTAAACATTGGAGCTCACTAGTCAGGACATTTATGTGATGCACTATTGCTAGTATGACTATAGCGACACTATGAATTGAAAAAAATATTTTTCTCCTCAAATATCATGCCTAGATGCACACAAAACATGAAAAAGGAACAACTCCAAGTATGATAGAAATGATTAAAAAAATTGTTGAATTTATTGAAATGATGAATAAAAATGAGAAGCAAAATAGAATGCAAATGCCATTTTAATGCCTATCTCATATGGATAGATTCCTAAGTATATAGATTAATGAACACTTAAAAACTTTTATTAAAAAAATTAACAAAAAAATTGGTGGTAAACTTGGGTACAATAATTGGGTCTTTACAACATTAAGCTAACAGTTATGTAACAATGAGTATAGTAGAGATATAAAGGTACGTTATCAATGGAAGCCAAGATCTAATGTCTACCTTTTATTTATTTTTTCTCTATGAGAGGTTCTTAAAGGAAAAAAAACCTCCAAAGATTTATTAAATCGTATATCACATGGTTTTATTGAATACCTACTATTTGATGCTTAGTAGTGTACTTGTTATAAAAAGAGCAATCTTGAAGGAAGTTCATGAGTAAATGTTTAAGATAATGGAGAAGGTAAAAAGTAGAGTTATTTTTTAGAAGTGATGACTAATAATATCAAAGAGGATAGAGGACACAAGAGGTTGGAGGAATATTTTGCATCTTGAGCTAGATCCTTGCTCAAAGATGCTTCATTGCATTAGAGGCACCAATTTTTTCATTTGTTTCCCTTCTTGAAGTAAGGGAGGCTTAAAAAATTTATGTTTTATTCTTATGTATAGTGAAGCATATCTTTATCTAAAACAACCATGGAATATTTATGGATAGTCAAGTATGTCTCAGTCTATAAACTTGATTATTTTTATCTATGGATAATTGAGTATATCTCAATCCATAAACTTGGAGGTGGGTACCTATTGATATTTGAGTATATTCTAACCACAAAAGAATAAGTGTTGTTATTAATAGGTGAGCATGTCTCCATTTACAACTAGTTTTATTTAATTATGGATAGTTGAGTAAGTCTCGATTCACACATAGAGTGGTGTACTTGTGAAATTTTGAGTATATCTCGATTCATAGATAATGTTTGAAAATTAGAACATATAATGATGTAATTATTTTGGTGTTTGCTAGGTGAGTGGAATATTTGGTGGAGATGATACATCATATTTTTAGATGGGTTATTATGTATAGTCCATGCAATGTTCCATCCTTTGTTTGGATTAATTTAATAAGGGGAAATTTTGGAGACCATATTGTAGGAACTAAGATATAGCTCATAAAACATATTAGAGATGCTTAAGGACTCAAGCCTCCAAGATCATGTGCAAATGCCAACAAAAACCTTCCATAAGAGGGAAAATCAAGAACAAGAAATTGCAACAATGGATGCAAGATATGGCCAATATGCAATACTCAAGATTGCAATGATGTATTGGACTTACATAACTAAAATTGTGATTGACATGATCAAATGTATATATGAAGCCTTGCTTATATAGGCAAGGTGATGAATATGATTAGACAAGATCATGACAAGTGTCTTAATCCTATCACATGAGACAACTAAGTCATAACAACCTAGGACACAAGCATTAAATAAATGCCAACTAGATAAGATAAGTGACAACTAATGCTTCTAGAAAGATTCACCCCTAATTAATGCTAACTAGAAAGATACCCTCCTAGGACCTAAGTGGACTTAACAATGTAAATAGGACCTAGATAAGACTAGATAGGAAAAATACCTATTTACACCAACACCCCCCCCCCTTAAGTACAACTTAGGGAGTTGATTATTATGCAAATGACACAAAGATGGGTCCTAGCTATGAGGCCATGCTAGGTACCCATGTACAAATGCAAATGCAATCTCTCACAAACGAGGAAAAGGAGAAAACCCAGTGGGACAAAACTCCTCCTGAAAAGAGAGATAAAATTCAATAATGATATCCATCACAAATCCAATCAATCTCCATCCACACAAAGGATGAAAAGAGAGATCATACAACCCCCCATAATGAGATAACCTACTACAAAGAAGCATTGGAAGCACACTTGTGGAGTAACACTGGAATCCTCAATCTGGCAAGCAAGAAAGGATAATTATGTTTGCTAGAAACCATATTAGAGTCACTCAAAGACTCATATCGAAGTCATGATAAGCAACAGCAGACCCGATGTCAAGGAACACTAGAAAACTCACAAACTAGCACAACCCTAGAATCTATGAAGCAACAATTGATTGAGAAATGATCTGAAATTGAAATGAAGTGTAGAGATCAAAATTGCACCCTCTCAACTGTCAAAACATCCAAGTAATATCCACAACACCCATTAAATCAAAACTAAGATAATAATCAACTTGGGACAGATACAAAAAAAAAGTGCATGGATGGCAATGTAGATCTCCTCAATACCTTTCCAACGCCGGAAGAATCATGAAAATCGAAGATCAAGGAAAAAGTTATGATTTTTTTTAAAAAGGGTAAATATTTCCATCTGACAATGCAAACACGACCCTTTTGATTTGATTTTAAAAAAATTTACCCAATGCATGCAAAAACTAATGGATACAGGTGATCCCACATAAGTGGGTTACAATTGGATTGATGAATAAAAAATTTCTTGGGCTCTCAAAAAAGAAGGGGGGGTTCTCTAGAAGGGGGGGTTCACTAGAAGGGGGGCAAAAGCAAAAAAGTGGGGTTCTAGTGAACCCCTCCTTCACTAGAACCCCCCTTCTCTAGAGCCCCACTTTTTTTATTTTTCCCCCCTCCATCTGTAATTTTATGCAGAATTTTGGGTTTCAAAGCACGGGTTGAGGATGAAAATGGAATCAACTTGACAAACCCAACTAGAGTATTATAGTCCTCAAAATGAGCTCTCCATCAAGTATAGTTTTAATATTTTTTAGTTTTATTATGTATTTTTTTAGTTTAATTAAACATAGGTTTTTCACCAAAAATCAAGCTCCCTGTTCTGCACATGTGGAAAAATAGTAGATTATAAAAAAAAACTGAAAAAATATCAAGGTGCTTGGTATTGATGTCATTGATCCAACAAAAAAAAAATGAATTTTGATACATACAAAAAAAATTATGTGTTATACAGTCGACCTATGTCTAAATTATAATTGGTTTGACTTCAAAACTTAATTAAGAAAAAAATATTCAATAAAACACTATGAAACCAAATGTTAGTTCTAGATATCATAGTTACAAATCTAATTTTTTTTATTTTTTTAAAAAAATCTTCATTAAAAAAAGTTGTGTTATACGGTGAACATCACTCTTTAAAAATGGTGTTTACTGTTAAAAACTAGTTTTTGAAGGAGATGGAAAAATAAATACAATTTTATTCCAAAAAATTTAAGAAATATATATTTAGAATCTGCAAACAAAATGTCACAAATCACTAGTTTGCACCATCTTCAAATTACTCATGGTTTAGTAGCTATAGGTGTCTAAAAGTGAAGATTTAATTAAAAAAGTTCAGTTCAATGTCAAGTTTGGTCAAAAAGTGTAACCCACTATTGTGGGATCACCCATACCTAGATAATATTTTGTTGTTGCCAACAAAACCCAGAAAGTGTTTTTGAATCCAAAAACTAGAACATGAAATTTGGTAAAAAAAGTAAACTTCACCTGTAGGGAAAATAGTTGCCTTGGGCTATTTGATAGTCGTTCCTGCAATATCTACTCACTATCTACAAAATCTAGTAGATACTCAAATGGTATTTTATGGTTTTAAAATAAAACCATTTTTTATTTTTTTTTGAAAATATATGAGGCAAAATACATATTCCATTTTTTATCCAAGATACACCCTGCAAAAAATCAAGTTCGAATCACCCTCACATCTAAGAAGGGGTTTTGTAACTCTGAAGCTCTGATACCATGTAGGAGCTAAGATATGGCTCATAAAATATGTTAGAGTCACTCAAGGAGTCAAGCCTCCAAGATCAATCTACAAAAGCCAACAACAACCTTCCACAAGAGGGAAAAGTAAGAACATGAAATTGCAACAATGAATGTAAGATGTGGCCAATATGCAATACTCAAGATTGCAATGATGTATTGGACTTACACAACTGAAATTGAGATTGAGATGATCAAGTGTACATATGAAGCCTTGCTTATATAGGCAAGGTGAGGAATAGGATTAGACAAGATCATGACAAGTGTCATAATCCTATCACATGAGCCAACTAAGTCATAACAACCTAGGGCGCAAGCATTAAATAAATGCCAAGTCTAGATAAGATAAGTGGCAACTAATGCTTCTAGAAAGATTCTCCCCTAATTAATGCCAACTACAACTATACCCTCTTAGGACCTAAGTGGACTTAACAATGTAAATAGGACCTAGATAAGACTAGATAGGAAAAATACCTATTTATACTGTCAACACATATTACCTCTATAGTATTTATATTTTAGGTTAGAAAAATAAATATATATCTATAGTACATATAATCTAGGTTGGAAAAATATAAATGAACACATTAATAATTTTGATTAAATAAGTGTTTAATAATTAATGTTAGATCAATTATTTAGAAGTCATGTTTTTGTATGAAGGTTGCTTAGGGTTGTTTGAATAGCTAATAGAAAGAGGATTTTATAAATACAATGCATCATCATCATGAAATCAATATCATTTAATATATCTTTACCTAATCAAGGTATAATATGTATGTACAATCTACTCAACATTTTAACAATGTATGTAGTAAAAATCGAGCTCTCTTCTGGTGGCGGTGATGGGGGTGGAGCGATTTCAAATTTGGCAAAGGTGAGAAACATTGCAGCTGAAGTTGGTAGCTGAAGTTGGCAATAATGGCGATCTGGTTGGTAATGGTAAGGTGATGTTAGGTGGGTTAGGTGTTGATGGTAAGTGGTGTGGGTCCCCTCTTCTCGATAATGAGGATCTTGGTGGGAAAGAAGCTTCGAAGGTTCCTTCCCCCTTGTCCTTCTCTAAGCTGGGGAATCTCAATACTGAAAAGGCTAGCTCTAGTCAGTCAGATAGATTTGTGGATGCGGGTTCCAAATCCTTTGGTTTGGTCTTGTCTAATAAGATAGGAAATGTTGGGTTCTTCTCGGGGTCAGAGCATAAGTGGTAAAACCTCTTCGGTTCAAATCCAAAAGGTAAAAGTACTTCTCCTTCAGTGTCTTGTTCTAATGCTCTAAAAGGTGAATTTTCTATCTCTGTTCCTGACTGTATTGTTGAGAAAAGCATTTCTCATATGGAAATGACTCTATTGGGAAAGTTTATAGGGCCTCGTCCCCACATTGAGATGGTTTGTAAGTTCTATATGAATCACTGGCACCTTAAGGGTCAAGTATATGTTGCTAGTATGGCGAAGGGGTTCTTCTCATTCTCTTTTAACTGCGAGGATGATTTCATTTTAACTTTCACATGAGGCCCATGGTTCATTGGGAAGTCTTCCTTGCTGCTCAAGAGGTGGGAAACAAGGTTCAATCCTAACTCTTTCTCTTTTTTGGCTGCCCCCGTTTGGGTTAGACTACCTAGTCTTCCAATGGGATTCTGGGATGAAGAATTTTTCAAAGGAATTGCAAGTACTTTTGGGTCCCTTCTTTCTATAGATCAAATGACTACCTCCAAGAAATGACTGGTATATGCTCACTTTTGTTTCAATGTTGAATAGTTTGCAGATCTCCCTTTTGTTGTAAGGATTAACTCTAAACTTGGGGTGTGTGAGAAAGTAGTGAATTTGAGTCCATCCCTTTCGCCTGCTTTCACTGTAAAAAAATTGTCCATTGGGTGAAGAAATGCCCTCTGAAGGTTAAGAATCCCATGGCGAAGCAATGGAGAGAAAAGGAGTGTGGCTGTGTTTTTGAGGAGGTTCCTAAGGAGCCTATTAGTAAGGTTGTTATTGATGTGCCTAAGTTGTCTCATGTTCTAGATCCTTTGGTCCCTATGGAAAACATCGTGAACGAGGGGATGGCTATGAAAGGTGGGAATGATCTATTAAAGGACTCTCTAGAGGAGGTGTCCCATCTTCATTCTAAGGAGGTTGTGGAATTGATGACCCAGGCTAAGGAGGATGAAGTGTTGAATCCCCTAGTGAATGATAAGATGTAGTCTCCTTTGGCTATCCAGGACTCGAGGGGGATGAAGTATCCTCAGTGTGTTATTGATGTTATCCCTTCATCTGAGGGAGGGGTGGAGGTTGAGAATCTTGAGCTTAAGGAGAGAGCTTAAGGAGAGTGATGATGCTTTGAAAGAACCTATATTCTTGTTAAAGGAAGGAACGGGAAGAAACAATCTCCCTCGTCGGGAGTTTCTACTAGGAACTATCAGAGGCTTGATTGTGGTTCAAAGTCAAGAGGAAGAGGATGTCCTTCATCATAGTCTTCTCAGGATAAAGAAAGTAGATTGGATATTGCAGATGGTACCCAGAGGACCTTGTTGGAGATGTGCTCTAAGGGCACTTCCCCTAAATGCTCATGAAGATCATTTCATGGAATATGAGGGGGTTAAACCACCCTCACAAACATGATCTCTTATAAATATTCTAAGGGATCATAAACCTGACATTATTATGATTCAAGAGACTAAAATGGGATCTGATAAATTGAGAAAAATTAAAAATAAGCTTTTTAAAGACTGTGGGGTGCAATGTTATGAGGCCGCTAGAGTTTTTGGTGGAATAGTTACTTTTTGGAACCCTAAGGCTATTAAGGGTGAGGCTTTGTTTTCTAACTGTAATCATGTGGCTACCTCTTTCACTAAATTCAGTGATAATTTTTCGTTGACCCTTTCCAAAATTTACGCTCCTAATTGCAAGAAGGCTAGAAATCATTTTTGGGATAACCTCAGCTCATTCAAATCTCTTCACCCTTCTTCTAATTGGCTGGTGATAGGGGACTTTAATACCCCGCTACATGACTTTGATAAAATGGGTGGTTCTCAGGTAGTGGATGAGAACAAGTTTGATCTTATTAACCTATTAAATAATAATGCTCTTCTCGACTTGGATCTTAAAGAGGCCTCATATACATGGTCCAACCATCAGGCAGGGGATGCTTTGATTCAAGTGAAGTTAGTTTGGGCTCTTATGTCTCCTAATTGGCTTCTTTTCTATTCTTGCTCTCTATCAGCTCTTACTAGGCTAGAGTCGGACCATTTTCCCCTTTCTCTCTATGGACCTTTTGGGGAGAAGGAATTTTTTTCCTTTCAGATTTGAGAAGATGTGGACCTGTCATCTGGATTTGAAAGATAGGATTCTCTCCTAGTGAGATACTCAGGTGGATGGGACTACTATGTACAAGGTGGCCAAGAAACTTGCTAATGTTAAAAACAATGTTAGAAGATGGAATGAGACATATTTTGGTCATTTTTTTATGGAAAAGGATATCATTGAGGAGCTTCTTATGGTGCAAAATTATATTCAACTCTCAGGTGATGTTAAGGATCTTGTTCAGAGGGAGAATGTTCTTTTGTCAAGGTTGCATAATATAGTAGCCAAAGAGGAGGAATTTTGGAAGCAATGGTCCTGAATAATGTGGTTAAAGAGTGGGGACATGAACACCAAGTTCTTTCATCTCTCTAGTTTGAAACATCGGACCTCCAATCACATTAACCCTATTAGGTTTAATAATCAGTTGTTGGATAAGGAGGATGATATTTCGCAGGCTGCTTCTTTTTTCTCTGAGCTCTTAAAGGCTAATGATGGCCTTAATTCTGCCTATCAAGATGATATTTTTCAAGATATTCCTAGTATCATCTTGGATGATCTCAATCGGTTGTTAATGTGAATTCCTTTGGAGGAAGAGATTCAAAGTGTTGTTGTTTCCTTTGAAGGTAACAAAGCACCTAGACCTAATGGGTTCCCTATGTTTTTCTTTCATTCCTTTTGGGATATTGTGGCTAATGATGTGGTGGATGCTATGAAATAATTATTTGGTAGTGGTAGCCTCCTTAAGGAAATTAATGCTTCTTTTATTGTTCATATTCCCAAGAAGTTGGGGGCCCTCTCTTTTGATGAGTTTCACTCCATTAGTTCATGTAATTCTATCTACAAGTGTAAGAGAGGTGGACCACCATGTTCAAGGCCCTAGGTCACAGAGGGCCAAGATGCGAAAGGCTTCCCTAAATTACCTCAGCTTAACGGGGTGCTAGGATATGCGGAATGAGAATGATGACGACTATGAGGTCCTTCAACCACTCTACAAACCCGAAATACAAGACAGGGCTAGGTGAACTAGTTTTTAGGTTCAACACTATGCCTCAGGAAGCTATGTTCCTGAGGACAAAAGTGAGAAACTTGGACGACAGTGCGGCGCACTGGCATCTCTAAAGTGCATTGGTGTTCGT
>VDFB02071230.1:0-15763 GCA_007258455.2 Sequoia sempervirens
GGAAAGCTAAAAGAATATGGAACACAAATTGTCATCAAAATCCCCTTGTCACTAGGCCATGCAAAAAAACTAGGCAACCAAATTGCCACGAAGGCACACAATAGCAACTTCTTGTTTACCCGCCACCCTACCCTTACCAACACTCAGACCCTAGTATACACACCCACTTCTAGTTGTTGCCCAATACGGTAGACCCTCAGCCTCCTCTTCTTTCTTGTCCTTGCCCAATACGGTTCTAGTCCGTCCGCTTGGGGTTTTAATAGTTAATGTTCCCACATATATCATTTCCTCATCAGATGACAGACTGTGATTGAAGTGACTTAAATACCAACAGTAGTCCAAGTCGGTCTCGGTTACATCATCAAAAGTGTTGCTCGTAAGGTCAATGGGCAAGTGTTGGCCACATCTAGAGCACACCAACTGCTTGCCTTTGTCATCTACTAGTTGAGCAGCAATGTCCTGGAATTGCAACCTTCTACTACAATTAGAAGGTTGCAATTCTAGGACGTTGCTGCTCAACCAAAGCACCTTCCTGAATAGCAGGACCAAGCTTTTGTGAGCTCAAACGAACATACCTCCTTACTGACTTACTCATTTTCTCTTCTAAGACAAGCACTAAAACTTGATTAGACTCAACCCAAAAAGCACTCTAACTACTCCAAGAATGACACTATTAGTAGTTAATTCCTCTTCTATTTATTGTGTGAGGTAATAGCAACCTTCATCAATGCCTAGTAAATATGCATGTGCAAACATGGCAATTTGACGACGTATGTATTATCACCATTTAACTAGAGCTGGATGAGAATACGAAGATCACCCTTCATGATTTCCAACAACATCTTCACATAGATTGAGATCGATGTGACTACACAAGTAAGGAATAATTCATTAATGCTTAACCAACCTTCATCTTCCTCCTGCGAGCTAGCAGGGAACATTAGAGATTTACACTAGCTTTTGATCTTGGTTGTCCATCTAAAACCACAGGTTATGAGCTCAATAGTGGAGATTGGGCCCCACATTCCTTATAGGACATACATCTTCCTTTTGCTAACCTCGTGCCAAATAACAAGGCGACAGCTTAGGTCTGCGAGTTGGCGGGGTACGATCGAGATCTTCTCCCATATCTTCGAATCTAGAAAACCTACACATTGCACAGTTAGTATTTAATGAAAGGCTTTGGGTAAGCCATTGGTGACATGACCACTGGAGTTAATGGCTTAGGCTTACATCACCGGATTAAAATTAAAACCCAACTTTTATTTTAATACTTTATTTCCTCCACAGGGTTTTATTTCCTAAGTCTCGATTGGCCCCGTTAAATTCTTATCCCAACCCTAACAAAGAACAAATGATTAAGCTAAGGATTGTATTTGTTGTTATAACTTTAGTTCTAGAGCTTTCTTAATTACCAATTCTTATTTGTGCATTTGTATATGAATCCAATTGAATTCCTTTCCATATCATTATGGAAAATTTTATTAATGCAACCCTAACTGTAACACTAATTAAACCTTGACCCTAACCTGATTGAAAATGTATTATAACCCTAACTCTAACACTAATTGAACTGTAATCATAACCCTAGGTATTGTTGAAACCTAACCCTCATTGTATCAAAACCCTAGAGAACTCTAATTGAACCCTAACCCTAAAATAGACAATAACCCTTACCTTAATTGAACCCTAACTCCAATCCTAGCCCTAATTTAAGACTAACCTTAACCTTGACCTTAATTAAACCCTTATTGAATTATAACCCTAATTGATCCCTAACCCAAATTGAATACTAATCAAACCTTAACCCTAAGTGAATAGAAACCTTAATTAAACTCCAACCATAATCCTATTTGAATTTTGACCCTAATCATAACCATAATTCAACCCTAACCTTAATTGAACCCTAACCCTAAACATGAGTTCAATTAAGTTTAAGGTTCAAATAGGGTTAGAATTTAATTAAAATTAGGTATAGGATTCAATTAGGATTAGGGTTGGGGTTGGGGGTAAAGATTAAGGTTCTATGATAGAGCTTTGGGTTAGTGTTAGAGGTTCAATTGGAACAAGGTTGAGTTGGGGTTAGGGTTATGGTTCAATTAGGTTTTCATTAATGTTAGTTTTAGAATCATAGTTATGTTTAGGGTTGGATATAAAATTAGAGTTAGGTTTGAAGTTAATTAGTGTTAGTTTTAGGGTTAGGGTTATGGTTAGAATTATAATTAATGTTAGTATTGGGATTAGATTCTATCACTTTAATAAAAATAATCTTCTATAAATTCATTCTTTTTTTTTTTAAATTATATAATTTAAAATATTTTCAAATTTACCTATGTTGATATATGAAAGATATATCAAATCTAAACTCTATACAATTTATAGTTAACTTGACATTGTGTATAAAAAGGTTTAAGTTATGAATGTTATAATATAAAAAATAAACGTGTTTTCAATGTTTATTTGTCAGTTTAAAAGATGTGCCAATAATTTTGCAATCTCTAATGATTAATTTTTTCTTGATGGTTAAAATAGATTGGTAAGCAAATTTATCTATAATAAGTAAATTTATCATTGATTTTTTCCTGATAAGTAAATCAATATTTCATAAGTTTATCTATCATTCTTATTTAATTTTTCTTAATTATATTAAATTATATTTTATTAAATTGTTAAAAAATTTAAGTTGCTTATAAATAATTTTATGTGTTTTTTAGAATTAACTTGATATTGTGTATAAAAGGTTTAAGTTATGAATGTTATAATATAAAAAAACAATTTTTTTTGAATGTTTATTTGTTAGTTTGATGTGAGAATAATGTTGCATAGTAATGATTAAATTTTTCTTGATTGGTTAAGTGATATTGTGAAATTATTCTATGTTAATTTAATGTTATGAATGCTATATAATATAAAGAAAAATATTTCTAATACATTTTTAATGCATCTTTATATTTTATAAACAAACATCTAAAATAAAAATGTGATTGTAAAAATAATACAACTTAATGAGTGAACATACATTTAAAGTTAAAAGTGAAATTATAAAAAAAATTGTAAATCTATTTTATTTTTCTTCTATAAATATAATTATTTAATTTTTCGTCCGCCTAGTAATGCCCACTTCTCCTTTTAATGAATCTTTTATTTTGTAAGGGTTGATTTAGTGCTGCCATTGATCTATTTCCTGCAGATATCAATGGTGCCCGCCATCCCATGATCGGGAATTGAAGGATTGCGAAATCACGGGCGGGTGCCACATGTCCTATTCGAGGGATCAAATTTGAGCTATAGCTGACCAACTACCATTTGATCTAAGTCATTCCCCGCCATCCCGCGATGGTGATTGGGTTGATTGAAAAATCACAAGCGAGCACCACGTGTCTCATCCAATGAAGCCTAAAGAGTAAAGGAAACATTAGATGGCTTTAAATGTATTAAGGGGCGAATTACTAAAGTGTTCTCCAGACGCACATGTTCTAAATTGACAGATATGTTATAATCTCGCTGGAAAAGCTTCTTGAAGGTTAATGACATGGCTGGTGACTGTGTTAAATGAACGAGATCAATGGCGCTTGCTATTCCGTGATTAGGGATTACAGGGATCGCGATATCACGGGCAGGTGCCATGTGCCCTTCCTAAAGGATGAAATCTGTGTGACCATTGATGAGTTTTATCTTCAAGATTGACGGTGCCCGCCATCCCGTGATTAGGAATTTTGGGATCGTGATGTCATGGGTTCCTACCACGTGTCTCATCCAATGAAGCCTAAGGAGTGAAGAAAGCATTCGTCGATTTTAAATGTATTACAGGATGGATTACTAATGCGCTTGTAAGATGCACATGTTTTATTTCAATGCAGATGTTATGATTTTAAGGGAAAAGTTGCTTGACAGTTAAAGGAAAGGACAACGCCCATTTTTGAAGTAGGATTTATGGTAAAAAAATTGACGGTGCCCGCCATCCCGCGATAGCAAATCAAAGGATTGCGATATCGCGGGCAACTGCCACGTGGCATTCCTTCCTCAGCCTGTTTTGAAGATGGTCGTCGATGATTTGATCAAACTGAAGGATCAACGACTCAAATTTAAATATGTATTAAATTATGGTTGGAGCCCTTCGTGTAGCCCACGAGTGGGCTTTAATGGGGAAAAAGACATCTACTGGCAAGATTTGATCAACATAAAATCAATTTACTCATCTCATTTGTATCACAAAGCATCCAAGCATTTCGTGAAAATAGTTTTAGAGCCAAAGGTGAAATTGTGAGCAGCTGCAGCCAAAAATTAGAGTTTGTGCAAAAAAAGCCGTGAGTTAATTTTCTCTGTTTCCTAGTCATTCTGCACGTAAATTTGGGAAGGGGGTGTCTACTATGTTTGTCATTAATTTCATTAAAATATTTTGTTAGGGATATTGTTTAATCATAAATTGTGAGGAATTGTGGTATTTTTACTCTATAATTTCCTATCTCTGCTTAGTCATAGCCACTTGAAGTGTAACATTGTATTGAGGCCCTAGTTTGTCTAAAATGGTGCCAACCAAGCAGCACTCTGGCCACATTGAGTATTTGAAAAGAAACTTGTATGATGATTTTCTAGATTAATTTCCATTATCAACAAATGAGAGAAGGAAAGGTTTGGTGTTGATGTGAGGGAAAATCCTAGGGGAGGGGTTGGTGTGTATTAATTCCAACATTGTTGATGCTAGGGTTCCACTCACAGGCTTAGAAATATTCAGATTATGGTATGGGAAGAGGAATTTGCCTCATCCTTTTTCAAATGGATGGAGGTACGACATGGGAAAGTTGGTTGTTCCAAATGTGTTCCCTGATGTGGACTTACTTAGAGAAGTGGCCAAAAGATATGACCCTATCACATGGGAAATAAGAGATAATGATGGAGGGGTTCTATTAGAAATTAACAATGATGTTATCCAACAAACTTTTGATTTGAGTGAGCCAAGTGATGACTTGGCTCCTATTAATTTTGAAGAAATGAAGCAGGAGTATAAAAAATTGAAATCTCTTTTTAGGGTTAAGCTGCTTCCACCTCATCTGGTTAAGGCAGGGGGTTCACAATTTCACATCATCCCTAGTGACCAGGAACCCTTCAGATTGAATTGTTTTGGAAAGCCTTTCTTGGATACTTTCTATTCACTATGTCATATTTTGGGTTTCAGCCCTAGTGCAGTAATGTCGATTGCATACATGTTCATGGGGGTACAAATACAACACTCTAACTTCACTGTAACATATGACTTTGCTTATTTTTTGGTGGAGATGATAGATGAAGAACTGTCGAAGCTGCAAAATGGTGATACTGGTACTCAATTCTTTTGGTATTCCATGTTGATGCATATGTTCTTGTTTAGGAATGTTGATTTCTTTGCTAATAAGATGAACTTAAGACAATAAGTTAATGGAGAAAGATTTCTAGTACAGATATGGGTTGCAGATTTGTCCTGTAATAAGAAAAGCCCCAGTTATGTGTAATTTGATAATTATTTTTCTGCAAGATTGAGGGCTAGATTGATGGTAAATGTACCTAGGATCCCTGAGGAAGTGCATGATTTCCTAGGCCGAAGGTGAGGAAACTAGAATTGAGGGTTTTACATAACTAGGGTGACATTATCCCATATCCAGTAAGCCCTATCTTGAGAATATATGGATTTCAAGGAACCCATCACATACTAACATACAATGTGCCACCAAGACTAGGGTTTGCAAAAGTTATGTGGCAGATGGGGTGTATTCATGAAGATAACCTAATTGGAAAGGGAAAGGGAACATTATTCCCTGATTATACAGTAGTGTCTGACTTTACATTTTCAAAGAGAGGCTGGACACATTTTAACAAATTCTTTGTTGATTACCATTTGAGATTTGGTCCAAGGTAATAGTATGATCCTAAAGGTTTCTTTGCTCTTTTCAGACAAAGAATAAAAGGTGGAAAATTTGCACATGAGTTCAATTTCCCTGAGGACCTGATCAGGAATGAATTTGATTTAAATAGACAGGAATTGAACAAGGAAAAGTGGATAGCTTATAGTAAGCTATTGGATATTGTGCATGAAATGGATCCTACATATGATCCATTGATACAATTCACTCCATACCACAAGAAAATTGATTTTTTAATGAATAATTTCAAGAAGATAATGGACACCTTGACAACCAAAAAGATAAATTTAAGGCTAAGTCTAGATATGCAAGGACAAAGTGATATGCCAATTGAAATAAGACTAGTATATCAGCCTACAGAAAGGTGACCCATCTATAGGAGGAAAAGGGATACTAGCAATGATGAGGAAGAAGTAGACAGAAAAGGGAAGAAAATAATGAAGGTGCCTTCATGACTAGGCCCAAAATTCAAAGTACCTGGGGCTGTCAAAATCATTGAATTAGGATCTTCACTAGAGCACAGTCCCCTATCACCACCACCTGAGCCAAGCCCTAAGAGGCAAAGAACTGACCACCTACCTAAGGATCTCACAAATGAAATTATTGTTACTGATCAAGACATGCAAGTTGGCATGTCATCCCCTCCTAGGTCAGCTGAATTGGTTCTATCCGATTTGGATATGAAGGGTAAGAGTGTGTAGGATGCAAGAATTGAGGCATGCAAGGAGTTCTTAGATGACAATTCATTTGTAAAGACTCCTGTATTCTTGCAATTGGAATGGAGGAGGAAATTTAAGGAATATCAAAATAAATGCAAGGAGAGAAGAGAACTAAGGCCTGGCAGGTCAAATCAGGAGAATGATCAAGAAGTGAAAGCTGAACTAATGCAAGAGTTCAAAAACATCACTCCTAAAGAAGGAAAACAACTAGTGAATCAGGCTGGTGTTTTGATTTTGCCTGAATGGGACATTGCAGATGCAATGGCTTTCAATGCCATTATAAAGTCCAAGAATCCTTTTCAGGATTTTGAAGAAGTTAAGGCAGCATTACAAAACTCTGCCTTTAGTGAAGATTATGAGACCTTGGCAATTTGGGCATTGGCTCCACAAGGAAGAAAGCCAGACATTGCTGATATTAATCCAAATTTCAAAGGAGGATTAATAATAAAGAGGGCTTCAGAGACTACAACAACCGAAGCCACTAGTTTAACTTTGAATGTGGCCAAGTTGGTCCAAAAGACTGCTAAAAAGGAGGAGGCTGAAAGAAAGAGCCTAATGGAGAAGTATAACATTTTAATTGAAGAATATAGTAAAATACAACAGAGGAATGTTGAGCTACAAACTGAAGTAGAAAGGTTCAAGTATAGACATATTGGGGAAACATCCAATGCTCCAGGAACCAACACATCACCTCCCAAAGTAGGGTCAATGCCTCCTGCTTCTCCAAATGTTTCTACACCAGTGTCTCCCATTCAAAATCCTGCTCTTACCCCTCCTTTAGAACAAGTTGATGAAGAAACAGAGTGCTTTGTTGATCCAACAAAGAGGTAGCTCATGCAGAAAATTGATCAATTACAGACATCACTAAGGGTAAAAGAGGAGGGTTTTCTTTCAAAATTAAAATAAATTGTTACTCTTGTTTTGGAGCATTTAAATGAAAAGGTGGATAATAAACTTCCCTCTATAGATTCTTTGTATTTTTTTCTATTTGAAGCAATAAATAATATTGATAGGGATCAGGGGATAGTGATTCCAATAATTCCAAATTGGATCCCTAGGGAAAATAATCTAGATGTTATGAATAAAGCCTCAAGGTTTGATGTAAATAATAGGCCACAATCATTGAAGCCTACTTATTTATTAGTTAAATCATTACAAGGTTTTTAGACCTTACCAGATGATCTAAGTAGGAAGATTAGGGAATTGGTAAAGAACTTCAATGATTGGGGTAACACACTGTTAACTGATATAACTAATGAGCAGGGGGAAATCAGAACACTCCAAAAAAGGTAGGATGAAGCAAGTAAAGCCATCAATAATCAAATTAAAATAATTTTTCATTACTCAGATTATGATTTGTTGGTAAATTGTATGGATAAGATTATTAGTACCAGCTCATTTTTGGAATCTTTTGAAAGAGATGCTAATCAGATAGCGGTAAAGTATTTGCCTTATAGTACAAAGGTAAAAGAGGTGATTAATTTTGATTGGCCAACTGATGAAGAATACCAGAGGTGGGTGGATAAGTATTTGAATGATGATGAGTAAAAAGAGTGGGCTACCATCAGGTGGCAAATCAGATGTTGCGGTTACAGCGTTTCCAATTTTGTATGGATGAATTTCTTGGCATGGGTTTCCCGTGGTTTTTTGTTATTGCATCAACCTTCCTCTACCGACATTATGAATGAGAATATGCTCCAGGATGATTGTTGTTGTAACAATTTTTGAACAAGAATATTTTTCAAGGTGGTGGTTGTTGTAACAAATTTTGGAATATCACCAGGTGCTCCAATTGACTGCTAACAGGTGTACTTTCTGGCCCAGTGCTTATTTGCTCATTCATTTTCTATAAGAAGGATTTCAAGGCCAGAAGTACGGGTTAGCAAGTTAGATAATTTTTGTCGAGTCTAGGTGAAGTTGCAGAGAAAATTGTAAAGTCCGATGGTTTTAAAGAAATGCAATTTAGGTTTTGAGTCATTATGTAATAGGTTTTGAGTTCATAGAGATTTAATGTTGTATAATAGTACTAGCATTTGAGTTGAAATGAAAATTTGAGCTCATGTCTCTCCATTGTACATGCATATCTGAACTTTCAATGAAATAACTAAGGGTTGTTTTATCCATCTCACTATTGTGGTGTATATGATTCTATTTTAGCTTTAATTCAAGCAATTAATCAAAATGCTTGAATGGGATTATAGGCGGATATGTGTTGTATAAGGATTTGATAAGTAGTCTTAGGTTAGAATGCATACTGATGAAATTGTAATGCAATATTGTCAGGGATCTTATATGTGATGTATTAAATCTATTATAAAACTTCTAGATGCTTATGAATTTGACTCCTGCAATGGATATATGTCATTGATCTAAGTTGTAATTATTAGTGTAGTTCAGTATTTGTTTGTCTTTTCCTAGAGCTTGCTACAAATTGCAAATCATTGACTATCTTATACAATGGATTGTGTTTAGTTATCTCACACTCCAGATAGTTGATATTGTCTATGAACAACTAATTCTAGTTGATATTATCTTATCGTGTTGAGCTATTAAGTGAGATGTCACGCTATTGTTAATGTTGTTTATAATAATGGTGCAGAGGTTGTAAACACTTTAAGGGATCACCCTCTCGGGTCTTGCAGAGCCCAAATTAATGCTTTTAAAGTCCTTGTCGGTTGGTCCAGGGTCCTTAGCTGCCCCGATTGGAATTGGCAATTCCATAGGTATATTAGAACAAACCTGGTTACATTGTAAAAGAACCGACATACCACGTCAACCACTAAAAAACCACCTCTACAACTGACTTTTTAATCTTTTATGATCACATAAAACATAAAACACACTAATTTCAAGGTTGTTAACATCACTATTGAAATGTTTTAATTTTTTGACCTTTCAAACATTAAAAAGTACATCATTAAATTAATTATGTAATGGCATAAAAATTAAAAACATCATCAATTAATTATGTAACCACATAAGTCAAATATAATTCTATCAAGAAATTAATATCAAATAGATAATATAATCGCATAACTTATACATTTCAATGTCATTGATCTTCTTCATCCAACTCTTTGTCTATATCATCCGATCCAGATTCGACATAGTAAGGATTGGTCATATCATCATCATCATCATCAATATCAGTTTCGATAATGTCATTATCCACACGGATGTCATCTTCATGAACATTAACTCCTACATCATCATCATCTAGTTCCTCCTCTTCGACATCTTCATCAAGGACATCATCAACTAACCATTGATCCTGATCATCATCTACATCATCTTCTAGTTCTTTGGTATCTTCTTCTTCCACCACATTATACTTTATCGGCGTTCCTCTTGGATCATGTCTAACAACAAATGACCAACCTAGTTTACCTAGAACCTCTGAGTAAAATACCTTCTCACATTGACTTGGAAGAACATAGGGCTCATTTCCAGCTCGCTCAATCAACCTTGTATTAACCATGGTAAATCCATTATCATGTTCAATAAAAGTTCTCTCAAGATTATTTTCATTGAATCGTAGCTTGTACCATAGGATGACGAACAAAATTAATCTGAAGGACTTAAAGTCACACTCAAGTATATCATCCAAAATCCCATAGTATCAATTTTCTAAGGCTTTTGGATGTATGTCACTTCTAGATGAAACATTAGTCACCTGAAAGACTACAGTTATACCAGAATCATAAGTTTTCTTCATGTCATCCAACATTTTGATTCAAAATTTACAACCATTGCACCACATAGCCTTGTGGTGTTTCACCTGCAATATGTCTAACATGTAAAAATTATTGCAATATCGTCAGTTGATAAACATATTTATTCTTGGTTGAATGTATGCAAAGAAAACAATCTCAAGATATATATATATATATATCAATATACTTGAAAATAATTAAATAATATGGGTGATTAATATATTTATACATACCTGTTTATCTCTTAAACCATATGCTAAATAAATTTCCCTTTGTGTAACATTGGAATCTCTATTACGATGAGCTTCTTTAACCAATGAAGCAACACCTTCCCATGTTAATGCGCAACCAGATTGTTGACATCGTTCAATCCATACCGTCATTCAATCAAGATTGTTGGCGACGTACAAATGTAGTGCATCCCACTCTCAACCAACTATACCAAAATAAATTGAAATTCACAAATGACGTATAATTAGTTAAATACCATAGTATATGACCTTAATTTATAATTTATGTATATTGAAGATTAAAAATTAAATAAGTACAATATACATAAAAAAATGTATTCCAATTAATCTCCATGACCATCTTATAATTACCTCTCACTTTCCTCAATCTACCTTTCCCCAATAGGTACTCCCCTTCGAATTTGTTAATGGAGTTGGAATCCCAAATGCGATCTAAATGGATCTTTGTTGCAAACTTAGGAAGATATTCACTACTGTACACCATGGTTTGGTATACCATAGAACCCTCAGGATGTGCTTTTTGTCTAACCAAAGCCTTCAAAAATTTCAAGTGCCTCTCAACCATCCACATTGACCTTGTGTGTACAGGTCCACACAATTCAATCTCCTCAACTTGGTGTATGAGGTAGTGTTTATTGTGCATTGAAAAATGTTGAAGGTAGACACTTTTGCATTTCACACATTAGATGAGGAATTTTTCTCTTCCAATAATTTATATCTTCTTTATGGATTTCTTTAGATGATAGCCATCTACAAATGATTCAAGGCAGAAATATATTAACGATATTTAACAAAAATATATAGTATATTACATAACAAGTAAAAAAAATGGCAATTATAAGATGTATACAACGAATTGAAAAATCTCGCTACTTACCTCATGTATTTTCAAAGATCATATATAACTTGCTTGACATTGTTGTCAAAGTTGTCTGGGAGAGATAGAGGTAGAACATACTACAACAATTATAAAATGATCTTTTCATTATTTTTCCAAAAGTAGTAAACACAATACGCTAAAAAGTACATGCATTATACAAGTGTATATAAAATACCAAAATAATTACCTTAATGAAGGTATGCCAATCATGCATTTTCATCCCTGACCCAAATTCACCTTTCTTTGTTATTATATTGTTTATGTTTGCAGTAAATCTTGTGGGAAAGCAAATTTTTTGTATGACTTCTTTTATAGCATTGCTTTGCTACTCTGTTAATAACCAAGGAAGGGAACTTATATTAATTTGTTCTCCATCACTATTTAATTGAATGACATTTTTCATTGCATGATTGGCTTCCTAAATGTCACTACAAATTTTGACATTTTTTTCTTTGTCATCCCTTCCATCCAATAATTTCCATAACGTTTCTGTTATATTCTTTCTGATATGCATTGTATCAAACAAATGCACAATTTATAGCTGTTCATAGTAGGGCAACCTACTAAATTGTCTGGGATAACTTTTCAGTCCCTATGGAAGCCGACCATTAATGCCTTGACGACCTTCATGAAGCATATAAGTTAAACAAATTAACAATGACAATCGACATTGTCAATTACAAAATGAGTAAACACAACACAATATAAAAATATAAATTCAAAACATATCATATATGATAGATAAACAATTTGATTCGATGTATAACCTTGATGATTAATTCTATTATATTCCAACTTCCAAAGGCGAGGTGACATTCTTCGTGGTTTTGATGTAGTCTCCTCTTTCCCATTGAAAAGATGTTTTTCAATAGTTCGATACTTATGATTTCCATGGAGGAAGTCCCTATACTCATCAAACATCTGCTTTCCTAAACTTGTTGAACCTCGAGATTTCATCTTTGGACCACAAATTGGACATGAAAATTTTTCCTTTGTTTGAAGACCTGCAAGATGATATATAATTGGATTAAATATATCAATTTTTTATAATTATATATAATGAATATATTATTTTAAAAATATTCATGATATATACTTCATCAAATTAAATATTGTTAAAGTGCAGTCAAACTTTATAACATACCACAAAAATGTGTTAGCCCTGGGGCATCATGAATTGTCCATACAAGCATTGCATGGAATTGAAATTGTCTTTGTCCTATTGGTCTGGAGACGTCATACATAGTGACGCCATTCCATAACTTTAGTAACTCGTCGATAAGAGGCTCGATATATACATTCATATCTTTAACTTGGTACTTGCCTAGTTGAATGAACATAAACATTACATAATTATTATAACCATTTTAATGCAATATATATAAATTAATGTACATGACTATTGAGTGAAAAAAATATAAGTTATTATGCAAGAAATAAGACAAATGAGATGCTACTACGTTAAAGAAAATTGATGTAAACAAATACCTGGAACAATCATTGACAACATTATGTGCTCCCTCTTTATTGACATCCATGGAGGAATGTTAATGTTGATAACAAAAATAGGCCACACTGAGTAAATAGATCTCAACTCTCTAAAAGGATTGACACCGTCCGCTCCCAATGAAAGCCTAAGATTACGAGGTTCTTCTTTAAAGTGTGGCCATTTTTCCTCCATGTCCCTAAATGCAGAACCATTTGTAGGCATTCAAAGAATGTCATCTCCACTTCTATTATGTGCATGGTAATCCATCAATTGCGCTAAGCTTTCACACCTAAATAATTGTTGCATATGTGGAATAATGGGAATATAACGAAGAACCTTGCAAGGCACCTTTTTTGTTAGTTGATCTATTCAATATCAACTGATATGACATTCTGGGCATTTTGTTGCAAATTCCTGTTGTTTATGATATATAATATGATCATTGGGACATGCATCTATTGCTTGATACTCCATTCGATATCTTTCCTTAATGGCATAAATCTTGGCATGAAATGAGGAGTAAAATATTTGATGGTGGTAACAAAAGAAATTCACTAATCAATCTACAACAAAAAAATAATTTGTTCATATAAGAATATTAATGGTACATATTTCATCCTTTATTTTTAGTGATGAACTAACAACAATTAAAATAGATGAAAAAAGATGGCATATATGACATACCTTAACATCCATGAGATTTCTATGTTTGATAAACCATTCATAACCTTCAAGTTCAACAACAACAATACAACAGAGAGAAGAGTTATTTTAGAGCCTTCATAAAGGGGCTCGTATGCCTTATCAAGTACAGGTAAATCATGAACATCATCAAAGTCATCTCGATCATCATGATTAGTTGTGCCACTAAATGTGTCATGGATCAATGTATTTGTACCATCATCTTCAACTATGTTTTCTGGTGCATGATCATCTTCTTCCATAGGATCATTAACTTCATATTCGATATTCACAGCTCCATGTTCGTCCGCTTGCAAAACCACATTCTCCGGCCCATGATAATCCATATCATTTGCCCTAGGGTGCCCCACCTTTATAATAATGATAGACACAAATAAACCATGATCATGATCAAGAGATTTTATATATATATATATAAAATGTTAAAACAATATAAACATTTACAAATTCAATCAATATAAACACATATAATGAACAACTTACCAATGGACGATATTCATGCCCCCCTTCAATGTGACCATGCTGCCTACAATGTTTCTTAGCTATTGTGATTAAAATTCATCTCATCTTTAAGCCCTTGCAATTATTGCAAGGACAATAACATTTCCCATCACCCTTTCTTTTGAATCTAGCCCACAATCTATCAAGTGTCTCTTCATTTTGTTCTAGACTAATATTATCTAACATGATCTTTCTTTACCAAGCTTGACTATTTAGATCTTCAAAAAATATCAAACTCACACTCCAATAATTTTTATTCATAGACAGGTAACATAATCTAATAATTCTGATATTTTACACAAAAAAAATGGCATGCAACCACCCCTACAAAAGAGAAGATAGTCTAAAGTTAATGACCCCAAAAAACACTTTACAATGCTAATTACAAAGCTTATTAAATTTTTATTTTACTATGATTTCCAATCGTTAAGACTCCTAAAATTAGAATATTGAACTTGATCACAAAATTCCTACAACAATGGAGGTAACGAGATAGTAAGCGCAAGTGACCCATTCCTAAGGAGCAACGAGTCTGAATCATCATTGCTAATGTCAATACGGATTTATCCTTTTAGTTAAAGATGCAATGTGTCACTTCTATGACGAGCTTATCCCTAGGGCCCTCAATATTGAGAGATCCCTAATAAAAAACAACACAAGCATTAATAAGAGCATGATTAGGGTACAAACCCTAGGCCTTCGTAGAAACATAAACAATAACTATAGCGGATTAGTGAGGTTGCAATACCAGAAAGATTGAGACATTGTAGGTAATAACAAAATCTTGCAATCTAAAGATTATAGCCAATAACAAACACACTATGTAGCTTAGTGACATTTGTAAATGCAATCTACGATAAGAAGAATGATGGTCACTTGAGATGTGACAATTAAAAAGAGGCTGAGCAGTGACAAGATAATAAAGCTCAAACCTTGCATAGTAAAGTGGAGATTTTAACAGTGAGTTTCACTTGCTTACTTGACCTTAAGGGTTTTCAAATGCTTTTGGTAGTGTTGAACAAGGAAAATGCTGTCGAGGGGAATATTGTCCAAATGAAGTAATAGTGGCAATCATGGGTTCAATGTTTCTTCTTAGCCATTAATATTGTATAATGGGAGTAGTGGATTGCATGTTTGAGCAGTGTTTTGAGACTCACCAAAGATGAGAGAAAATAGTGGAATAATACCTTGTGGTGTAGAAGTAGTGTCAATAAGGTTGAAGGATCTTAAGAACTACAATACCATGAAACAATGAGTCCCCTATAGTAAGTAGGCAGTCTATAGGGCATAGTTTGATTTTATAGAAGGATACTCATGAAAGGAATCTTCAAGTGATAGTGAGTGAGATGTTTCAGATTGTAGTTGAGGGTGCAATACCCAATCTTAAAGGAAGTTAGCAAAGCAGTAAATGTGCAAGAAAATCTAATCGTACACAGCAAACAATTCACAATGTTATATTCCATAATGCCTTGAGTTTGAAGACAAAAATCTCATTGTATCTTCATGATGAAAGTGGTGACCTTAATCATCAATCACTGGAAACCATGATTTTAAAACATGCTATTGTGCTTATGGAGGAAACATTTTAAGCAAAGCAATGAGTGGTGGTTT
>VDFB02071231.1:0-39315 GCA_007258455.2 Sequoia sempervirens
ACTACTGTATGTGCTAAAGTATCAACTAAATGCGCTAAAAGAACCCTTGAATGTGCTAAAATATGAGTTGGATGCACTGGAAGATGCTCTGGATGCACCGTAATAGGAACTAGGTGCACTAAAAGATGTTTCGTATGTGTTAAAAGAAACCATGGGTGTGCTACATAGAATTTCACGTCCAGATTTGTAAAAAATTTTCTAGAAAATGTTAATAAAAATGGAGCTAGGCTCCATGATGAGCACCAATTTATGTGTGAGTAAAATATGTGAATGATTAATAAAACCACATAATCAATGAAACATTACATTAGATAATTCAAATAACAATCGAATCAAATTGAAACAAATAAACTCTTTAAAATTGTCCCATTGTTTGCTATCTTCAAGGATTCATTAAATCATAATGGCTCTTAGATTGTGTGTGCACTATGACCTTTAGAATGGCAACCTGAAGAATGAAATGTTGGAAAATGCAAGAAATATATTCCTACATGATTGATTTAACTGTATGATTGATGAGTGATATGATAATGATGTTGTGATGCAAATACTGTATGAAAGCTACTATGATCACTAAAATGCAACTAACATCTAAGCCATGATTGTAAACTAATATGCTTCCTAAATGCTAATTTCTAAATTCTCACAAATTCTAAATGCTCACAAATGCTCTACTAAAAATTATGCAAAGTAAGATTTCTCAAAGTTGGGATATCAAATGATATAGAATAAGGTTGCATTTATAGGATTTCCAAGGCATATTTTGATGTGGCAACAACCAATTGTCAAGATTTTAGCTAGAGAGATGAATGGTGGAGAATGAAGAAATTAGAGGGAATAAAGGAGAGTGTTCCCTTTAATAGAACACTTTTCCAAGTGTGAGAGAGAATAAATGGAGGAAGAGAGCCAAGTGTCTCAAGTTTGTTTCAAAGTTTGTTGAGGAAAAATCCCATTTAAATATTAAGGATATTTAAATTCATAAGACACATGACATGATGAGGTACCAAGAAGAAAGAGTTGTAGACATGTGACTAAATTTAAATTTAATAAGAGAAAGATAATTAAATAAAATAAACTATTCAAATTTTTTTATTTAATTAAGATTAGAAGAATGTGATTTAAGATAAGAAGAATTAGAAAATGAACTATATAAATAATTTTAGAATTTATTTATAAGTAGTTGAAATAAGAGGTTTATTAATTAAATAACTTGTATTTAATTAATTGATTATCCAGACTGATTTTAGGCATATACACTATCTATCTCACCTCTCTCTCCCTCCATACTTCTCCCTCCCTCCCCTTCCCTCTCCTTCCCTACATATATGAGAGAGAGGTAGGTAGAGGGAGGGAGAGGGAATATAAAGATAATTAGAGAGGGGAGGAGAGAGGTAGGGAAGGAGACAAAGGTGACAAAAAATTATAGAGAAAGTGTGGGTATAGTTTAAATAGAAGAGAGAAAGAGAGGCAAGGAGAGGCGTCTTTCCTTTCTTGATATCATTCTATCATTTTTACATATTAGATGAGCAATAGAAATATTGTAGAAAATGGGTGGGAACATGTGAACTATATATATGAGAGAAGGATGGGTGTATGTCTAGTTTTGATTTCGTCCTATCATTTTTCATACTAAAGGAGAAATGATGGTTGTAGTTGAGCTATAAATGCAAGAGAGAAAGAGAGTTATGAAGATTTAACTCAATCATTCAATTGTAGAAATGGTCTATTCATTTGAAGTAGTGTTGTTGATGATAGTTGCATTATCGATGTCAATGGTAATTTTCTTGTGGTGGGTATTAAAGAGAAGAAACACATATGAAAAGGAATTGACATTGCCACATGGTCCATTTCCATGGCCTATGATAGGAAATCTCCATTTTTTGGGAGATCAGCCCCATCGTTCTTTGGAAGAGCTCTCCAAGAAATATGGGGCATTGATGTTTATGAGACTCATCTTTGTTCTCGCCCTCATCGTATCCTCTTCACAAATGGTGAAGGAGATCTTTACAACACATGAATTGGAATTCAATAATAGACCTACCATGTAATGGCTATAAGATATGTAGCATATAGGTAGATTGACCCAAGTATGGCTCTGTATGGACAATACTATCGTCACATGTGTAAAGACTACATCATGCAATTTTTTAGTGCCAAGAAAGTTGAATCCTTTTCCTATGTGCATGAGGAAGAGACATCTATGGGTGTGCATTCAATTTGGGACAAGAGCATGCATGATATGCTATCTATCAACTTCATTGCCACCATTTCGTCCATCATATCACCTATCATGTGGAGGATTCTTGCAGTCAGGCTTAAACAACACACACTAAGCATTGATTGATTAGGTGGTTGTTGTGGGGCCCTCTTCACCCTTCTCACTTCTATTCATTGTTCTCATTTGTCGTTAATACCGTATAGTTTCATGGATTCTAATAAATGTGTTTAAATTGCTTATCCTTCCCACCTACACTATAGAATTTTTTAGTAATGTCGATAAATTTCCTATGTTGAACTCACACTAAAAATGTTTCCAAAGAGATTGATTTTCCAACACAAGGATTATTCAAATATCACAGTTGGATATGGTCTAATAGACATGCATGTGAAATGTGGAAGCATGTCAAATGTGTGATAGAAATGTGGTCTCATGGAATGCTTTGATTGCAGGATATCCACAAAATACATTTATTGAAACAGATTCAAAAATTTTCAATCAAATATAACTCATAGGTGTAAAGTTGGACTCCACAATCTTTTCCAACATCCTCCCTACTGGTAACACAAGGGTGGACAACTAAGAGGGGGGGTGAATCAATTGTCACATAATTTAAAACGTATTCAACTTATTAACCTTATTCTCAGATTTGATTAATAGCCATGAAAGCATAAATCAACAACACATCAAAAACACACATAACACCAATATTTTTTATGTGGAAACCCTGATAGGGGAAAAACTATGGTGGAGGTCAGTCCACAAGATTATACCCTATTAAAAGTATAAAGAAATATGAATGGGGAATGCACATGTATTCAGGTGCACTACCTAGAGCTCACTGCTCAAATACAGAAGGCTTAATGCCTAAAGGAAGACACATTGTCTTACAAAGATATGAATTACATCCACAGGATTTGAACTAAGAAAAATATCATCTGCTAATGCCTGATTACAATTCTGGTTAAGCACATGAACACTTCTTCATTCTTCTTCACTCTTCTTCACACTTTACTTCTTCCTTCAAAATATTTGAACAGTATTCGCACATAGGACTCACACACTTCACACACTCATCATTTTCAAATGATAAAGCAATCACTCTTATATATCCACAACAAGAAATTACATCGCTACAAGTTGGCCTCAATAAAATAATAGAATGAATACAAAATATCAGCCCTAAGCAATACATATTATTAATTTGAATCAACCAAGGTTGGCCACAATATAGTGGAGACCCAAAATAAAATTCTCAAACATGAACCACCTTCAAAAATTAATCTTCAAGGATCCATAACACGCTTCAATACCCTGTCAGCCAAGAACATGAAAAACATAAACACATAAGAGAAAGTCTTAAATCGCGAGCACAATGATCAATGTGGACATGCAACATAGATAGAGAACAATCTAGAAACATCCACCAACATCATGGAACACCAGAGAAGCATCCAAAGCAACTAAACTTTCTAAAATCAAATCATCTTTATTCAGGAACACCAACTGAAGTAACAAAAAAATTGTTAGAATACAAATCTTCATAACACAAACAAATCTTCACATAGATCTCTAAAAATCAATATGAATAAACTAGATATAATTGACAAGAAACCCTTTAATCCACAACCTCTAATCATCAATGTACTAAACTCACTGACAGTCTGCACTTCACTTCGCCACTAACAACCTACAACTTATCTCATTACAATTTTTTCAGTATCCTCGACATATGCAGCTTCTAAGACATTAATGCTAATAGTGTTGACATTAATGACAACCACATATCAGAAACACAACCACAACATCCAAAAATCTCCCCCTTTGGCATTGGTGGTGACACAAGATGTGAAAAACACCATCAACACAACTATCTTTAGCACTTACTCCCCCTGAGGTTCTGACTCTTTTCTCCTCAACAACTCTTCTCCCACATGACTCTTCTCCTCAGATAATTCACATTTTTTCACATGAATCTTCTCCCCCTTTGACACTAATGACAAAGATCTCTTTTCTCCACACAAGCTCTAAACCACATATCTGAACATCTGACTACTCCCCCTGAGTAGAAATCACCACAACATCAATCCAGATCAAAATATGACCATGAAATGCACAGATTGATGCAATTCAATCCATCTTAGTTTTGATTAGGAGGGGTTATCACCCCTAGCTTCCCTCTGAGATATTAAAAATTATCCTTAGGCAACAACTTTGTAAAGATGTCTGCAATCCGCTCCTTAGTAGGAACATACTCCATTCTAACCTCCTTTTCACTCACCTTCTCTCTCAAAAAGTGAAACTTGATAGATATATGTTTTGTCTTTGAATACAACACTAAATTCTTAGAGATGTTAATTGCACTTGAATTATCATAGAATATAGCAATGGGTTCATCATACACAACTCTAATATCTTTCAGCATCTACTTCATCCACAATACTTGAGTACAATTATTAGCAACAACAATGTATTTTTCCTTTGCAGTAGATAAAGAAATGGCATTATGCTTCTTACTTAACCATGAAATTAGCTTCTTACCCAAGAAAAATGCACCACCACTAGTATTCTTTGTGTCATCTACACCACCTGCCTAATCAACATCAGTAAAAGCACTCAAAGTAAGATCATCATCTTTAGGATACCACAACCCAAAATTAACTATTCCCTTCAAGTATTTGAAAAAGCTCTTCACAACTGCTACATGAGATTCTTTGGGATCAACTTGAAATATTGCAACAATACATACAAAATTCATGATATCTGGCCTAGTTTGAGTCAAGTAAAGTAATCCATTAATCAGTGATCTGTATCTAGTCTAATTTTCTTTTGGAGAATCATCATTTTGTTTCAACTTGCATCCGATCACCATAGGTGTACCAACTGGCTTTGAATCTTCCATACCAAACTTCTTTAGCAGTTCTTTCACATACTTGGACTAAGATATGAAGATCTCTTTATTTAACTAAGTAATTTGCAATCCCAAAAATAATTTCATCTCACCAATCATAAACATCTCAAACTCATTTTGCATCTCATCAGCAAACTTCATGCACAAACTATCATCTCCTCCAAAAATGATATCATCAACAAAGACTTCAATAATCAGATCTTTAACATGATCAATCTTGAAATACAGATTACTATCAGTAGTACCTTTATTCAATCTAAGTTTCAACAAATACTTGTCCAATCTGGTATACCATGCTCTTGGGCTTGCTTAAGTCCATATAATGCTTTCTTTAATCAACAAATCATATCTCCTTGCTTAGTCAATTGAATTCATTAGGTTGCTCAACATACACCTCTTCTTCCAGTTCTCCATTTAGAAATGCTAACTTGAAATCCATCTGATAAACCTTGTAGTTTTTTGTAAGTAGCATAAGCAAGAAATAATCTCACAACTTCAATTCTAGCAAAAGGGGAAAAAGTTTCTTCAAATTCAATTCCTTCCATCTGTGAATATCCTTTACACACCAATCTTTCTTTGTTTCTAATAGCTTCACCTTGCTTATTCAACTTATTTCTAAAGACCCATTTAGTTCTAATTATATTTTTGTCCTTAGGTCTAGGAACAAGAATCCAAGTGTTATTCTTCTCAATTTGATGTAGCTCTTCTTTCATTACCTCCACCCAATGTTCATATTTGCATGCTTCATTCACATTATTAGGCTCAGTCTTTGAAATAAAATAGTATTCTTCTATAATCTTTCTCCTAGTCTAAAAATATTTGTTCTTATCACCTATAATCTAATCTTCTAAATGATTTAGTCTTACATACCTTGGAGTCTTAGGATGTTCTTGAACTTATGGCTCTTGTGATCTCTCTTCTGCACTTTCACTAGTTTCTTCCTCTTGATTTTCTTGATTCACCAGAGTGATTTGAACTTAATTTGAGTTTGAACTTTATTTCTTGTGATTGCACTATGATATTGATCATTTGAATCATATCCACAGGTTCTGGATGGTCTAGGTATGTCTTCATCAACCTTGAAATTTTCACTTTCAACTATTTTCCTCAATCTCTTATAGCACTGATAGGCCTTGCTCTTAGTAGAATACCCAAGAAAGATTCCTTCATCAATCCTAGCATCAAACTTTCCTATCTCTTCATCTCTTCTAATATAGAATTTGCTCCCAAAGATTTTGAAATATCTAATAGGAGGCTTATGACCAGTCCATAGCTCAAAAGTGGTCTTACCATTATCACCTTTGACTTGTACCTGGTTGAGGATGTAAATAGCAATACTCATAGCTTCTCTCCAATAGATATGAGGAAAATTTCCTTCCAGCATCATAGTCCTAGTAGCATCTTGAACTGTCTTGTTCTTCCTTTCCACAAATCCATTTTGCTGAGGGGTCTGCGAGGAAGATAATTTTCTCTTTATCCCATTCACTTCACAAAAAGAATTAAACTCATGAGAAGTAAATTCACCACCTCTATATGACCTCAGACATTTAATCTTCAGACTTGTCTTTGTCTCAACCATAGCCTTAAAGGTCTTAAAATTCTCCAACTCTTTAGTTTTCTCCCTCAAGAAAGCAACCCAGATCAATCTACAGTAATCATCAATAAGTAACATGAAGTACCTATCTCCTTGTAAACTTCTGATTCTAGAAGGACCACACAAATCCATATGAAGAAGCTCCAACACCTCTTTTGAACAATGGTATTTTCTCTAAAATGAAATTCTAGTTTGTTTCCCTAACTAACATTCCTTGCATATAGTATTAGTAGGATTTACTAACTTAGGAAGATCTCTCACTGCTTGAGTAGAACTTATCTTAGCAATATTGTCAAAGTTTACATGACACATTATCCTATGCCAAAACCAACTTTCATCAACTTGAGCAATCAAACAACTTTTACTAGCAGCATTCAAGTGAAAGATGTTACCCTTTTTTCTGTACCTGAAGCAATCACATTTCCAAAACTCCCCAATATTCTACAATTACCATTCTTGAATTAAAGATTGTATCCCTTTTCAACTATCTATCTGACACTTAAGAGATTATGCTTCAAACCTCCACATAAAGAACATCATCAGTATTACTCTTACCATCAAGATAAATGGATCCTCTACCATAGATTACACCAACTTTTTCATCACTAAATCTTACTGTTACCCAATTTTCACCTACGGGCTCAATCAGGAAAGATAAATTATGTTTTAGATGTTCTTGAAGGCCAAATGGGGGCATTTGAATCAAGGGTTAGATCACACATCTGATGCTATTTCACAAGGAGGTCTATTGGAGAGCTTCACCTCAGTTAGATTTGGCATAAAACTCATCAGAGAGGAAAGTCGGCAAGACCCTTTTGTTGTCTTAATGACTAGCAGTGGGTTTTGTTCATTAGGAATATACCAGTCGGCCAGATAGTTTAATCACCATGGGTTGCTATACCTCTCGCCGACCGCTGCACATAAGGCTAGGCTCACCGAAATTTTTTCCTTTGGCATAAGGTCCTACCGACAGGGGTTGGGTCTCATCGAACAAAAAGGGTCTGAGCTCGCCAAGAGATAGAGGCTTCGGCATGAGGTCTTCCCGACTAGCGAAAGTCACACCGAAAGTTGTTCACCAGGGCTGGCGTCAGGGAGAGGGGTTTGCATTCGTTGAGAGGTCTTGGCAAAAAGAAGTGTCATCGCGAAGAAAGAAAGGGCCTTGCTGTAACATCTCAGTGACTGAATGAAGTCTCACCGAAACGGGATGCCTTCGGTGTAATCTAGGGGCTTCGGTATAACGTCTCACCGAAAGATTGAAGTCTTGGAAATAGGGGCTAGTGAGGGGGAGAAGTCTCACTGATAGGGTAATGTCTCATCGACAAGAAAGGACATCTCAACAAAATGAGACATCATCAGCGTGAGGTCTTGTCGATCAACCGCAATCTGGCCGAAATGAAATAAGCTCTCGCCAAGACAAGGAGGCCTCGCTAAGAATTCTTGCCGAAGTAAAGTGAGCTCAGGCTGAAAGAAAGGAGCTCAGGGAGATGTCTCGGCGACTAACAAAGGTCTCAGCAAAAAAAGAGTGCCTTCGCCAAGAAATGAAGACCTCACTATGAGGTCCCGCCAGCACATAGGTGTCTCACCGACGAAAGGCACATCAGTATAATGATAGGGGTTCGGCGTGAGGTCTTCCTGACTTGCCAGTGTCTCACCGAAAGAAATATTTGAGCCCGAAGAGGTGGTTTCTATTTACCAAAGTTCTCACTTATTCGAAAGATCATGCCAAGATAGATGACATCGCCATAACGTCTGGCCGTCGAAGTGATGTCCTGCCGATCTAGTAGGGTGGTCTCAGCGAAATTAAATGAGTTTAGAGGGAAGTCTCCCCAACCTGATGGTGTCTAGGTTACTAACAGAGGTCTCAGCGAAAGTTGTGTCGTCGCTATAATGTCTCCCCGACTTGTAAAAGTATCCCCGAGAATGAGATGAGTTCACCGAAGGATATTTCCATTGACAAAAGGTCTTCTTGATAGCGATTGTCTCAGCGACCACTGTGGATATCGGTATGATTTTTTTCCTTCGCCATGAGGTCCTGCCGACCTGATAATATCCCGGCAAAATGGAGATCTCGGCAAAAGGTCTCGCCAACCAAGAAGGGGTCTTGCCAAAATGAAATGAGCTCAGAGAGAATGGAGGAGCTCACCATGATGTCTCACCACCTGGTGATACTCTCGCCGACATGTTTTGTGTCTTCGGTGTAACGTGAGAAGCTCGACATGATGTCCTACCGAAGAGTGAGGTCTCAATGATGGAAAAGGATATCGGTATGACTAATGGAACCTGCTATGACCTCTTTCCGATGAATGTTTGTCTTGCCGATGGTGTATATGATAGTGATAGGACTCTTGGCACTCGCTATGACTCTTGCTGAATGCGGGTGTCTAGGTGATGAAATGTGCATATCAGTATAACTCCTGCAGCTCGATATGAAGTCCTACCAATAGTCCCAAGCTATGTCGACCATCTTGTTAAGTATACTCACATCGGGGAGACACGATTAGTGTCTCACCAACATGCGATGTTGTTTGAGGGACCCTTTGACCATCTGGAATCTATGGGGCATGAGTTTGACCAATCAGATGGGAGCTAACCACGCACCATGAGCTGTTTGACTGCTTGACTCCCCCCTATGGATGATATCGATAGAGCATAAGCAATGTGTATCTGCTCTGAGAATAAAGCAATGAATCAGATTGATATCCAGAAGGTGTCATTGAGCAACAGAAGGGTGGAAACCACAGGGATGGTGGGGGTGTCAACTGGCAAGGGTCAATAAACATTAATGATAATGCTTTAGAGCATTCAAAGAAGCTCTGAGGGAGGTTCGAGAGTGGAAACAGAGGCTAGAAGTAAATGTTGTATTCCAAAATATCTGAGGACTTCTCCTGAGGGCGATCCTTCATACCGACATGGACAGCAAGGACACACTTAAATGCAGCATTAACTTTGTTTTAAAAGATCTAGGGGTAGATCTTTTTTGAAGACCGATATTTTTGTAAGCCCTAAGGGGCAGGGGCTGACACTCTTTGTATATATGACATTTTTTGGATTTTTTGTAGTTAGTTCTTACTTGCATATTTTATGCTTTGTGACTTCTGATAGTCCTTCTAGAGGAGAATACTGAGTTTTGTAACTTATTTACAGACATTATATGTATAGTTTCACCTTTGGAAATCAATAAAGAAAGCAACTTCTGCCTTCTCAGTTATCTATTTCATTGAGTGTGTTGAATGATTGATAAATTTACATGTGAGTTTCTCTTATTCCTTGTTAATTGTCTCATTAATAGCACTTTTAAGCAGAGGAGATGTGTATATTGCAGGTTATAGGATATGTTAGTGATGCAAACTGTTTTAGTTGTGAGGAGAATTTATCATCCTTCTAGGACTATATGTATCATAGCTTTCTTATAAAACATTTATGCAATATCATATGAGTATTGAGTTGTGCACATCAACTTTTACTGGTTGATTGAAAACTATGTGTTAATTAGCTGTTCATGATTGAACAAATTTGGTGTATCGCCATAGGAGTAATTTTCAATTTTTATGTTCCTTCTCCCTTTACCTCACAAAGATTAGTAATTAAGTGATATTACCAGTTAGGAGCTGGCCTAATCCAGAGATTCATCTAAAATTTAGGTGACCCACAGCCTTGAAATGATCCCATGTTTCTCTAGAAAGCTCAATTTTTTTAACTTTGCATAGGGTGCAATTTTTAGAGATAATAGTTTTGGCATGCCCAGTGGGACATGGTTAGTTTTAAATTTTTTAAGTCTTTCTATTTTGATGTGCTGACAATGAGCTAATAGCTTTTTAAGGTCATTTTTAAGCATATCTGGCGGCTTTGCGTGGCAGAAAGGATCAACGTGTTTATTTATATGAAAAAAATAGAAACTAGAAGTTCAAAAGCTGTAGAGTTTCTACATTTATCTCCTCCAATAAGAAGAGGGAGAACTCTCAGAAGGACTGTCCCTTCTCTTAGAGTTCAGTCAACACCACCTGGTGTTAGTGATACGACACTATTTTCATACGAAAGGAGAAGAAGAAGAAGAAGAGACCCTCTAGCTAGGTGTTCAACATCTCCTACTCTTAGAACAGAACCTTCTGCCTCCTCATTCGGGGTTTTCAATTGTGCAACAAATAGTATTTATGTTGCAACAATTACTTCTCAGGCAAGTTCAAGTTCTTCTTTAGCAAGCATACCAACGCATTCCAGCTCAATGGTAGCACCAAGGGCCTTTACTTTCGTACCGTTCAACTAGGGTAGTCCCCTTAATCTAGCGCAACATGATGACATTCCATTAGAAGCATTAAAAGGGTTACCATAGTTTAATGGAGAAGGACAAGTAACACCTTTTGAGCATATCAGGTATGTGGTAGCATTGTGCAATGTGCACCATGTGACACAAGAAAATGTAGTTGTGAGATTGTTGGCTACATCTTTCAAGAAGAAGGCATTGGAATGGTTTAGAAGCTTGCCAATGGGTTCTATAAGAACATGGGATGAGCTTGGTGATAAATTTACCAGATTTTTTGAGGAAAAATTTGATCACCTGTCTTTGGTAGAGAAGTTAACAACCATCAAAAGAGCCCCACAAGAGCAAATGACAGACTTCAATATCTTATTTCAAAAAACTTGGTACATAATTGGACATAATACCTGCTACGGTAAGGCCTTCTGCTGATTATGCATTCTTATATTATTTGAAAAGTTTAAATAGTGATATCTCAGTCATGATATAGTCCATGGGGGTATTTCTTTACCTCAGGCTTATAGCATAGCTATTAAGGCAGAAAATAACCTCATTCCGGTAGGAAAGTTAGCACCCAGTCCACCTATGCCCTATTTCCCTAAAATTCAATCAAATATGCCATTGCAAATGCCCTATTTAGCCCCTTTACCCGCTTTTATAGCATTACCCATTGCTGTGAGCCAGGGAGTGTCAGCTGCAGGACCATCAAGTGAATTGCAAGAGATCAAGTCTAGTCAGCATAATATAGAAATCATTTTACAAACTATGGGAAATGAGTTGATTAGCATGAAGAAATAGTATCAAGGGGCAAGGCCGAATTTCCAACAACAGAACCAACAGCAAGGTCAGAATGTAAATCAATCTTATCAAAACTAGGGATATTAGTATCAACAAAATAGGCAACCCTATCAAGGTGCTTATCAGAGGAAAAATGTTAATTAGAGACCCTTCCAATCTTATAACCTAGCTCCTCTTAACGCTGCAAATCTAGTGAAGGATATGGTTCCAGCCCATAATAACTTTGTGATAGAAAATGAATGGTGTCATTCGTGTAATCAAGCACATAATCTAGCCTCATGCTCAAATGGGGTAGTTAACCAGGCATTTATGGTCCAAAACACTATCAATCCATAGCCAGATACACCTACTAATATACCTGAACAACAATCGGATATACATTTTTAATGAGATTGCATTTTTAAATTGGCAAATTGAAGAGTTATGTGGTGTGAATGTTGATTTAGCAATTGCAGCCAATACATGAGCTAAGAAAAGAGCTCTAGAGGTGGAGAAATCAGCTAATAAAAACAAGGGGCCTACAACTATAGAAGCATCATTCACACCTATTCTAAATATACCAAAAGGGACTACTTTCTTACCAATCAATGAGCAACCTTACAAGAATAAAGAACCGGTTGCTGCTAAAGTACATCAGAAGGTACCTTTAACTATACCTTATAATATTGTGGATAGCATGAAGAAGATGAATGTGAATATGACCATGTGGGACTCCTTAAGCATTTCAGGACAGGCTGATCTACTTAAAAAGGCATTATTTGAAGATATAAATCTTGAACAAGTTGTCATTGATTCCCAAAGAGTCATGATGGATAATGATGATCAAGAGAAAGTTGCTAATCCCAATAGCAAAAGGGAATTTGTGATTCAAGGTAAGAACATGAGACCTCCTCTGTTCTATGTTTCATTGATTATTGGAAAAAATTTAGTGCACAATTGTATGGTAGATAGTGATGCTACCTGTTATGTGATTCCCAAGCAAGTAGCTAGTCAGTTAGGTTTAAAGTATGAACCTTTAGAAAATGGAGTAGTTCAGTTGGATGGCTCATCTGTTAATACAATGGGGCTCATCAAAGATGCTAGCTTAATTCTGCATGCTTGCCCTAATTTTTCAATTTTTTGAGACATTTATGTGGCAGATGTGCCCCCATATTATGGGTTATGTTTGTCAAGGGAGTTTATGGCTAAAATAGGGGGATACCTTTCATCTAACTGGTCTCACATGTTATTCTGTACTAGATATGGAACTAGAGTAACCATTAAGTCTGAGCTACTTGCAAAAGACAATATAGAACCTTATGTACCCAGTGTAATAAATGCCAATTGCATAATTTTTGAACAAGATGAGCATGCTGTTGTCTTTGATCCTCGCATTGTTGTCGATGATATTCCTGATATACTTCTAGATGAGTGGGAAGCAGGGAAAAATTCTAGCGCTAAGAGTGACTTGGTGTCAGATGTTGGTAGGGGTAAATAAATGTTTCAAGAAGCTGATATAGTGATGTCTAACTTGGTTAAGAGGCCAATGAATGATTGTGATCAGCAAGATGAAGTTTGGGAAATGTTTTTTGATGGCTCAAGGAGTAGACATGGTGCTGGTGGGGGTGTATTATTGGTTTCCCCAAGAGCTGAAAGATATTATGCAACCTTTAGGTTTGTGTTTTCATGCACTAATAACACAACAGAATATGAAGGTCTCATTCAAGGGCTGGAATGGGAAAGGAAACATGGAATTAAGTGTTTGAAGGTGCATGGAGATAGTGAATTGATAGTAAATCAGGTTAGAGGCTTGAATGCCGTTAAAATGATGTTCTTAAATTGTATAAGCATAGGGTTTGGGACCTCATTGAGGATTTTCAAGCTTTCAATATCATTTCAATTCCAAGGAGACAGAATCAACATGCCGACAGATTAGCAGCTGTGGGAGCCTAGTTTGAAATTCCAAAGAGTGCAAGAAAGGAATGTAATCAACAACACATCAAGGTTATTATTAGGCCATCAGTGCCTGATAACAATGTTAACTGGCAGGTCTTTGAGAGTGATGAGCAAATTCTGCAATTCCTGCTTGAAGAGGATGTGTTTGCAGCATCAAATCAGGATAAAATCAAACAGCAGTAGGGAGACCAGGTACTGCAATTAAAGAACAACAAGTTGCCTAAGGGTTTGGTTACCTTAGAAAGCATTTTTAACTCTGATGATCAGGCTAAAACTAACAAATCCAATTTACTGGTTCAGCAAGATCATTATGAGGACTTAGAAATTGCACCCAAGAGAAGCCTCAAGATAGGGAAAATAAACACTGCTGTTGAAAAGCAGTCTTTTCTACAATTATTCCAAGAATTCATTGACATATTCACTTGGGAATATAGAGATTTGAAGGGATTTTATCCATGTCTTGCACGACATACAATAGAATTGGACCAACAGCCAAACCCATAAGGAAAAAACAGAGGCCAGTTAATCCCAAACTGGAGCCACTAATGTAGAAAGAGGTCTTCAGACTTATTGAAAGTGGGATTATCTTTCCCATCAAGCATTCTAGCTGGGTTGCAAATCTAGTTCCTATCAGGAATAAAGAAGGAGAGCTTAGATTATGTGTAGAATTCAGATATTTTAACAAAGCTTCATTGAAGGACATGCACCCTCTTCTGTCTATGGAGCAGATTCTTCAATGTGTGTTAGGTTCTGAACGTTTTTCTTTACTGGATGGATATTCTGGTTATAACCAGATTTTGGTAAGGGAAGAAAATCAATTTAAAACTGCCTTTACCACAAAGTGGGGCACAATGGTGTATAGAAAAATTCCATTTGGTTTGTCTAACGCTGGAGCAAACTTCCAAAAGGATATGAACATGGCCTTCAGCAATTTAATGTATAAGTTTGTCTTAGTATATCTTGATGACATCATTGTCTATTCCAAGAAGACAGCAGATCACATTGACCATTTGAGGCAGGTTTTTGAATGTTGCTGGGAGTTTGGTATATCATTGAACCCCAAGAAATGTGTTTTCTGTGTTCATGAAGGAAAGCTTCTTGGGTATGTTGTATCTAGGGAAGGAATTATTGTGGATCCTAAAAGAGTTGCAGCAATCCTAGAGCTGCCTTTACCTCCGCATAAGAAAGGACTTCAAAGTTTCATTGGTCGTATTAATTTTGTCAGGAGGTTTCTCCCTGATATAGTAGCCTTGTTAAAACCCCTCACAACTATGTTAAAAAAGACTGCAGAGTTTAGATGGACCTGAGAAGCAAGGGACAGTTTTCAACTAATCAAGGAGGCGTTAGCTTCAACCCCAACACTAGTTAACCCAGATTTCAACAAGGATTTTACCTTGTATGCTTTTGGTAGTTTTGATGTAATTTTTGCAATCTTGGTACAGAAAAATGTAGAAGGGTTGGAGCAGCCCATTGCCTTTTTCAGCAAGGGTCTGGAAGACTATGAGCATAAGTATACCTTCATAGAAAAACATGTGCTAGCTGTTGTGAAAAGTTTGAAGAAATTTAGACATCTATTGTCTCATAACAAAATTCATCTTCAAGTGGCACATTCCAGTGTGAAAGAATTTTTACTTAGCAAAGATCTAAATGAAAAATGGGCTGGATGGATCACAAGAGTTATGGAGTACGATGTGGATATTTAGGTCACCAAATTGGTGAGGGGAAAAGGTTTATGCCAACAACTAGCTAATGAAGACACTTCAGCAGTAGAGAATGAACGAGACCCAATTTTGGTCAGTATTGGGACAGCAGATAATGAAGCTACCAGCTGGTTGCAGGAAATGTCATTTTTCTTGAGAACCGGGGCATGTCCACCTAATCTGAATAGAGCAAAGAGGAGGTACTACCGACTTCAGTCTATTCCTTTTGTCTTGATTGATGATGTGTTGTATAGGAAAGATCACAGTGGAGTACTACTCAGGTGTGTTGATAATGATCGAGTGGATCAGATATTACATGAGTTCCATGACGGACCTTCAGGAGGTCACTATGGTGCAAGGACAATATCCTATAAGATTTTAAGAGCAGGATATTATTGGCCTGACTTGTTCAAAGATGCGCATACATATGTCAGGAGATGTTCCAAATGTGCCTTGTTTTTAGGCAAAGAAAAACTTGCTGCTTTGTCATTGCAACCAGTTCAGATAGAGCAACCATTTATGAAGTGGGGAATTGACTTCATAGGGGCAATTAATCCACCCTCAAGTGTAGGCCATTAGTGGATTATCATAGCAATGGACTACTTTACACGATGGACAAAAGCTTTGCCTCTGAAGGAAGCTAATGAAACAACAATGTTGAATTTTTATGAAGACATAGTTTGTAGATTTGGAGTCCCAGATTCTATAATTTCTAATAATGCCCTGGCATTCATTGGCTTGAAGGTTGCTGATTGGGCATTGAAGAATGGCATTTACTTGAACACAAGCTCCAACTATTATCCTTAGGGAAACAGACTTGCGGAGTCCACTAATAAAAATCTGATTAACATTATCAAAAGGACGCTTTAAAGCAATCAGAGGGATTGGCATGCTAGGCTAAAGACTGCCCTTTGGGTAGACAAAATTACCCCTAAGAAGGTTATTGGGAACTTGCCTTACATGTTGGTGTATGGTAAAGAAGCAAAATTACCTATCTCTACTGAGTTGCCCGCCTTGGACATTGCCAGTCAGCTGGTCCTGTTTGAACAAACTGACCCACTTGCCTTAAGATATACTCAGCTGATGGAGTTGGAAGAAGCTAGAAACAAGGCTATGAAGAACATGGAACGTCAGAAAATCCTGACTAAGATAACATTTGATAAGAAAACTAGATCAAATGATTTCATGGTGGGAGATCTTGTGCTGAAATGGGATGTTCTAAAAAGCAGGCCAGGCCATCACACCAAGTTTGACAACATGTGGACGGGTCCATTTATTATCAAAGACTACAAAGAACACAATGCTTACCAACTGGCCACAACTGAGGGTGAAGTGCTTCCTATCCCAGTCAATGGGATACACCTCAAGCCTTGTTTTGATGTTTGATAAGCTCTTCCATTGTATATATTAGGTTAGGTTTTATGTTTTCAATAAGTGCTTCTGCACTTTAGTTTGATTGTTGTTTCATTCCCTAAGTGTTGTTCCAGCACAGGAAATAGCTTTTTTTCAGTTTCTCCTATTTTATCATTTTTGGCAACCTATTGTGTTCTATGAGTCTTAAGCAAGTTGCAGCCATGTGCGAACTTTTTTTGAATTTTTTCTAAGTTTTCTTAATGACTCCATGCCCAATGGATATGCCTAGGCTACTGGTTTTTGTGTTTAGCAGGAAAACATCCAGCAAAGGTTGCCATAAATGTTACCAAATTTTCACCTACAGGCTCAATTAGGAAAGATAAATTATGTTTCAGATGTTCTTAAAGGCCAAATGGGAGCATTTGCATCAAGGGTTAGATCACACATCTGATGCTATTTCACAAGGAGGTCTATTGGAGAGCTTTGCCTCAGTCAGATTGGGCAAAAAACTCATCAGAGAGGAAAGTCGACAAGACCCTCTTGTTGTCTTGCTGACTAGCAGCGCGTTCTGTTCATTAGGAATATACCAGTCGGCCAGACAGTTTAATCTCCATGGGTTGCTATACCTCTCGCCGACCATTGCACATAAGGCTAGGCTCGCCGAATGTTTTTCCTTCAACATAAGATCTTGCCGACAGGGGTGGGGTCTCATCGAACAAAAAGGGTCTGAGCTCACCAAGAGATAAAGGCTTCGGCGTGAGGTCTTCCCGACCAGCAAAAGTCACGCCGAAAGTTGTTCACCAGGGCTAGCATCGAAGAGAGTGGTTCACATTCACTGAGAGGTCTTGGCAAAAAGAAGTGTCATTGTGAAGAAAGAAAGGACCTCACTGCAACGTCTCGGTGACCGAATGAAGTCTCGCCGAAATGGGATGCCTTCAATGTAATCTAGGGGCTTTGGTATAACATCTTGCCAAAAGGATGAAGTCTTGGCGACAGGGGCTAGCAAGGGGGAGAAGTCTCACTGATAGGGTAATGTCTCATCGACAGGAAAGGACGTCTCGGTGAAAGAAGATATTATCGGTGTGAGGGCTTGCCGATCAACCGTAGTCTGGCCGAAATGAAATAAGCTCTCACTGAGAATTCTTGCCAACCCGATAGCGTCTTGCCGAAGTAAAGTGAGCTTAGGGCGAAAGAAAGGAGCTCGGGGAGATGTCTCGGTGACTAACAAAGGTCTTAGCAAAAAAGAGTGCCTTCGCCAAGAAATGAAGACCTCGCTATGAGGTCTCGCCAAAACATGGGTGTCTCGCCGATGGAAGGCATAGCGGTATAATCATAGGGGTTCGACATAAGGTCTTCCTGAGTTGCTACTGTCTCATCGAAAGAAATATTTAAGCCCGTAGAGGTGGTTTTTGTTTGCCAGAGGTCTCACCGATGTGAAAGATCACGCCGACATGGATGACATCACCATAATGTCTAGCTGTCGGAGTGATGTCCTACCGATAGCAGGGTGGTCTCGACAAAATGAAATGAGTTTGGAAGCAAGTCTCCCTGACCTGATGGTGTCTGGGTGACTAACAAAGGTCTCGGCGAAAGTTGTGTCATCACTATGATGTCTCCCCAACTTGTAAAAGTCTCCCCGACAATGAGATGAGTTCACCAAAGGATATTTCCTTTGGCAAAAGGTCTTCCCGATAGCGATTGTCTCAATGACCACTATGGATATCAGTATGATTTTTTTCCTTTGCCATGAGGTCCTGCCGACCCGATAATATCCCGGCGAAATGGAGATCTCAGCGAAAGGTCTCGCCGACCAAGAAGGGGTCTTGCCGAAATGAAATGAGCTCAGAGAGAATGAAGGAGCTCGCCATGATGTCTCGCCGACTGGTGATACTCTCGCCGGCATTTTTTGTGTCTTCGGTGTAATGTGAGGAGCTCAACATGATGTCCTGCCAACAAGTGAGGTCTCAGCGATGGAAAAGTATATCGATATGACTAATGGAACCCGCTATGACCTCTTGTCGATGAATGTTTGTCTTGTCGATGGTGTATATGATAGCAATAGGACTCTTGGCGCTCGCTATGACTCTTGTTGAATGTGGGTGTCTGGGCGATGAAATGTGCATATCAGTATAACTCCTGTAGCTCAATATGAAGTCCTGCCAATAGTCCCAAGCTATGCCAGCCATCTTGTGAAGTATACTCGCATAGGGGAGACAAGATTAGTGTCTCACCAACATGAGATGTTGTTTGAGGGACCCTTTGACCATCTGGAGTCTACGGGGCGCGAGTTCGACCAGTTTGATGGGAGCTAAGGACGCACCATGAGTTGTTTGACTTCCTGACTCCCCCCTTGATGAGATCGACAGAGCATAAGCAACGTGTATCTACTCTAAGAATAAAGCGATGAATCAAATTGATATCCAAAAGGTGTCATCGAGCAATAGAAGGGCAAAAATCGCAGGTACAGCTGGGATGTCAACTAGCAAGGGTTGATAGACATTAATGATAATGCTTTAGAGCATTCAAAGCAGCTCTGAGGGAGGTTCGAGAGTGGACATAGAGGCCAGAAGTAAATATTGTATTCCAAAATATCTGAGGACTTCTCCTGAGGGTGATCCTTCATACCGACATGGACAGCAGGGACACACTTAAATGTAGCATTAACTTCATTTTAAAAGATCTAGGGGTAGATCTTTTCTGAAGACTGATATTTTTGTAAGACCTAAGGGGTAGGGGCTGACACTCTTTGTATATATGGCATTTTTTGGCTTTTTTGTAGTTAGTTCTTACTTGCATATTTTCTGCTTTGTGACTTCTAATAGTCCTTAGAGGAGAATACTAAATTTTGTAACTCATTTACAGACATTGTATGCATAGTTTCACCTTTGGAAATCAATAAAGAAAGCAAGTTCTGCCTTCTCAGTTATTTGTTTCATTGAGTGTGTTGAATGATTGATAAATTTACATGTGAATTTCTCTTATTCCTTGTTAATTGTCTCATTAATAGCACTTTTAAGTAGAGGAGATGTGTATATTGCAGGTTATAGGATATGTTAGTGATGCAAACCATTTTAGTTGTGAGGAGAATTTATCATCCTTCTAGGACTATATGTATCGTAGCTTTCTTATAAAACATTTATGCAATATCATATAAGTATTGAGTTGTGCACATCAGCTTTTACTAGTTGATTGAAAACTGTGTGTTAATCAGCTGTTCATGATTGAACAAATTTGGTGTATTGCCATAGGAGTAATTTTCAATTTTATGTTCCTTCTCCCTTTACCTCACAAAGATTAGTAATTAAGTGATATTACCAGTTAGGAGCTAGCCTAATCCAAAGGTTCATTTCAACTTTAGGTGACCCACAACCTTGAAATGATCCCATGTTTCTCTAGAAAGCTCAATTTTTGTAACTTTGCATAGGGTGCAATTTTTAGAGATAACAATTACAACACCACCATCATACTTTTCTAGGCTCACAAACTTGCTTTTATCACCTGTCATGTGATGAGAGCATCCATTGTCAATCACCCATTCATCTTTCTCTTCAACTCTGGCCGCTAGAGCTTTCTCCTCATTTGAGCAACTAACAGATTCAATAGGGGCTGGATCATTTTCCTTGATAGCAATAAATACCCATTCATGTTCACTTCCATTTCCTTTATCAGATTCATCATCTATCACGCCTTCATCAGTAACATAATAACACTTTTTTAAAAATCTAGGCTTGTTATGTCTTGGCTTAGGGACTCTTTCTAGACACCTTGATGCAAAATGACCTATCTTATTGCAAGAAAAACATTTAATAGGAAATTTCCATTTATACTTACCTTCTCCTCTTGCTTCTCTTTTGACAATAAGTGCTTCAATCTCCTCTAGCTTTCTCTCCTCTTCTTCATCATACTTTAATACCTTTCTAGATGAACTTTCTCCCATATCATATATTTTTTTATCTCTCCCAGAGGTAGTAGATTTGAATGTAGATTCTATCTTAGGAAGAGCATCACCAAACTCACTCAACTCAAAAGAAGTAAGCTTACCAATCAACATGTCTCTAGTTACATTTGTTATAGTTTGGAGCTCTTCAATAACAATAGCTTTGACTTTTTATACAACAATCAAGGATCTAAGCACTTTAGCAACAACTCTAATTCTTCCAACTATCCACCAACACATTTGATACCACACACATGTCCATTCACTCTTTGCATGAAAGTAGTAATGTTCTCATCATCACCCATTATCAACATTTCATATTTCCCTTTCAGACTTTGTAACTTCAAAATCTTCACATTAGCATCACCTTCATACAAAGTTTCCAACTTTTTCCATATCTCATAAGTAGTCTTTAGATCCATAACATTTGTCATCTCAGAATTAGTCAAAACGCTCAACTATGCTTCCTTAGCCTTGATATTGTACTCAACATCCATAATCTCAGTAGTAGTAGTAGGACCATTCTGAGGAATAATATACCTATTGTATGTAATGCTCTAGTAGACTTCACCAATGCATCTCAAATGGCACTCCATTCAAATCTTCCATAGAGAATAATTTTTTCCATAAAATCTCAGACTATCCTTCTTGTATGTTGCCATCCCAGATCACCTCAAGTTGTTAAACTTCTTCCAAGGAACCTTCTCTAATACCAATTGTTGGCAGCACAAGGGTAGACAAGTGAGAGGGGGGTGAGTCAATTGTCACATAATTTCAAACTTATTCAACTTATTAACCTTATTCTTAGATCTGATTAATAGCCATGAAATCATAAATCAAAAACACATCAAAAACACACATAACACCAAGATTTTTTACATGGAAACCTTGTTAGGGGAAAACCCATGGTGGAGGTCAGTCCACAAGATTATACCCTATTAAAATTATAAAGAAATATGAATGGGGAATGCACATGCATTCAGGCACACTTCCTAGAGCTCACTACTCAAATACAAAAGGGTTAATTCCCAAAGGAAGACACATTGTCTTACAAATATATGAATTACATCCATGAGATTTGAACTGAGAAAAATAACATCTGCTAATGCCTTATTACAGTTCTGGTTAAGCACAAGAACACTTCTTCACTCTTCTTCACTCTTCTTCACACTCTGCTTCTACCTTCAAAAGATTTGAACAATATTCACACATAGGACTCACACAATTCACACACTCATGATATTCAAATGATAAAGCAATCACTCTTATATATTTGCAACAAGAAATTACATCACTACAAGTCAGCTTCAAGAAAATAACAAAATGAATACAAACTGTCGGCCCAAAGAAATAAAAATTATTAATACGAATCAACCAAGGTTAGCCACAACATAGTGGAGACCCAAAATAAAATTCTCAAACACAAAACACCTTAAAAAATTAATCTTCGAGGATCCACAACACGCTTCAATACCCTATCAGCCAAGAATATGAAAAACTTGAACATGCAAGAGAAAATCTTGAATTGCAAGCACAACAATCAATGCAGATGTGCAACACAGATATAGAATGATCTAGAAACATCCACCAACATCATGAAACACCAAAGAAACATCCAAAGCAACTAAACTTGCTAAAATAAAATCATCTTCATTCAAGAACACCAACTGAAGCAACAAAAAAACTGACAGAATACAAATCTTTATGTGGATCTTTAAAACTCAACATGGATAAACTAGATATACTCGACAATAAACCCTTTAATCCACAACCTCTCAACGTACTAAACTCGCCGATAGACTGAACTTCACTTCACCACTGACAACCTGCAACTTATTTCATTACAATTTTCTTAATATCCTCGACATATATAACTTCTAATACATTAATGCTAATAGTGTTGACATCAATGATAACCACATATCAGCAACACAACCACAACATCCAACACTCCCTATCTGTGACAAGATGGGAGCTTTGGAATGGGGTATGGAAATCCATCACAAGATAAAGGAAACATGAATTTTGTTGGATTTTGTAGCTGCAACTGCCCTACTAGACATGTATACAAAATGTGGAAGCATAGATAAGGAACATGAGCTATTTGAAAAAATGCCTTTAAGAATTTTTTTCTCATGGAATGCCTTACTAGTAGGATATTCACAAAATGGATTTATTGAAAAGGCTTTAAAAACTTTCAATAGGATCTTGAATCCTAGGGGCTTGTGCACTCCCCTAGATTCATTTCCATCCTATAGCTTCAACATTTAGATAAACAAACCTCTCTTGAAATATTTTCTACTTTAGTGTGAGTTTGAGTGTAAGTTCATACTCTCACTAAAGTTGGGGCTAAATGTAGCATCATAAATTGCCACCCTTAACAATTTCACACTATGTTTTGCTCCCCCTATGAGTGCATGGACCTAATTGAACATCTAATGCCTAAATTATGCATTCCAGGCCCATTTGGATATTTATCAAGAAACAAAATCAAAGAAAGCATTTAATATTTATCTCCCAACACTTTACATTCCACTAAATAGGGCCAAAACTAAGTCACCCTAGGACAATTGGTCCCCCTATTTTTCCTCCAAAATTTAGTATGTCAAAGTTGGTATTTTATTATTTGAATTTCAAATGTCAAATGTCAGCTATTAGAATTTAATTTTTGGGAAATTACATTAAATTTCTATAAATACCTATTCATTTCATCATTTGAGAACTAACAAGTAATATCTAGCATTAAGAGGCAATTTTGGAGACAAGATCATTATCAAGAAATTATTATCAAGTCAAGAGCAATCAAGAGGATATTTATTACAACAATTCAATATCAAAGCATCATGTCAAATTATATGTGAGTTTGTTCATGTTTATGTTATCATTTTGTTTGTGAGATTTAACCCTTGTAGGTCTTCCAAGAATTCAAGAAAATTTGCAATCAAGCCTTGAGGTGATGTGCATGAATTTATTCCTTCAAGGAAAATTAAATTTGAATGGTGAGTTGTAGTCCATTGTTGACTCACCATTTATTTTTCATTTAGCCTCTATCCCTCAAAAGGATAATCTCTTTTTTATAATTTTTTCCATTATGGAGGTGGAAACACCAACATGGGGTTCAGCTGAGGCAAGCCCCTATATGGTAAATATTTCCTCCTTCTTTGAATGTTTAGGTTACAAATCTAAAGAATTTTTAAGGAGGATTGAAGACCATTTATCAATTGTTTCATTCAAACCCTACAACTTGACAACATATGAAAACTCAGTTATCTCAGTATTTGGTGAAGATTCAACTATGAGAATTGAAAGGAAGAAATCTCTAATTTGACTCTTGATGACTATGAAATCAAATTTAAATTGTCAACAAGAACATAGTCTCCCTAGGAAATTTAGTCACCCAAAATCAAGCCAAAATTTGAACCACGGGTGCATAGTCGTCTACTCAATCTATTTCCAAACTTTGAATTTGTCTATGACTTTCTAGATTTGTTGTTTTTACATCAAAATAGGTTATTTGCATTACTTTATTAGTCATATCATTACATTTCATATCAAATCCATTTCCAATTACCCAAATTCAAATTTCTAGGATTGGTTGGTTCACCTTTTAGATTGCAATTCAATCTCTTATCCTAGCCCAATCCCAAATGCAATGATAAGTTGTGAAAAATTCATACATTAATGTGGTTAAAGGCCAATAAAATGGCCTCCCAAAGATAGTAATAATAGTTTAATTTAAATTATGTTGGATTAGATAATAGGTTATTCATTGGTCTTGTCATGGTCCTACTTCAAACTCAAAAGGATACAAAAATTGTTACTCACTATCAAAATTAGATTTATATAACTCATGGATTATGTTTCAATGTAAGTAAAATTTCAACTAATTATGTAGTATTTCTTTCAATCTATGTGCATTAGTTACAATTCATTTTTCTTTTGATTTATCCTTCTTGATATAATATAAATATCAGTAAAATATCATTTTGTAAATCTTTAATTTCCATTAGTACTTTCTTTCACCATGAATTTTCCATTCATTCATCATTCTCCATTACATTGTCATGGTCAAATGCATTATTGTAGTTATTTTCATCCTCTTTGAATTTTTTGAGCATTAATTTCTTAGAACTATTAATTTGTTGTACTATATTTTCTAAAATATTTTTTTACCTTAGAGGATAATAATATGTTCTATCACCACATGACACACTTGTAACAATAGTAATTCTTTTACCTCCTCTTCCATGCTTCCTACACTTGAAACACTTCATTACTATCACCACATTTTCCCACTATTTGTAGCATCAAGTATAAATTATTTTGTATTATCTCATTTAATTATATTCCTAATGGCCTCTCACTACTTATCATAGTTACTTGTTGTAGTGTAGGAAAAAGTATCCCTTTTCACACTTAATTTGGGAATGATTAACATTAAAATGAACCTAGTTTCCTTTATTTGGTGTTGTAATTTGTTTTACACATTCACATTAAGTTTAGGTCCCTTTTAAAACTTAATAGACCTAATATTTCCTTAATTTAGTGTTGAAAAATGTATTTATTTACATATTCACACTAAGTTTTGGGCCCTCTTGCATTCATGACCTTTAAATCATCATTAATAGGCCACTAAGACCTTTTATTACACATACCAAGGCTTATTTCAACCAAACTCCCAACATATTCAATAAATACACTTAATATTCTAACCCCCTAACATTTCCTCAACTTGAAAAACTAGGGTGGTACCCATACGCCAGCTTGGGCATATGAGTCCCCCTAGGTGGGGCCCTTATGCCAACTTGGGAGTATGAGTCCCATTTGGCCCCTCTTTAGGGTTTTGAGTGGGAAATCAAGGTTTTCAATTCAAAATTTATGAATGTCGGCATTTGTGATCTAATAAATAGTAAATTAGATGGAGTGCCTATATAATTAAGGTTTCAAATCATTATTTCACCTAGAAATTTTGATTCAAGCATCCAAAGACTTCATAAGAGTATTATAGAGTATTCAAGAAGGCATTCAAGGGAAGATGTGTAGGAGATTATTTCAGCAATTAAGATCCATTATCATGTCAAAGGCTTGATGTACCATGCATATGGATTTGAGCTAATGTTGTGATGTATTGTTCAAGATCTATTTGTTGGGAAAATGTGTCTCAACCTTGCAATTATATATGATTTTTTGATAGGATGTATGTTGGTATGTGGCAATTGATCATGAAAATATTGTACACTTGTAACAAAATGTGGGGTTTGGGGCAATGCCCCAATTTTTTTTCGCTAAAATGTCAAGGTTTTTTTCCCACTAACACGTCAAGGTTTTTTCTCGTTGACACGTTAAGGATTTTTACCATTGACACGTCAAGGTTTTTTAATTAACATGTCAAATTAAAAATGACCTTGTAAAACCCTAATTCTAGAATGTTCCAAAAAACTTATTATAAGTGAGTGGGATGTATGTAGACGGTGGTGTATTCTAAGAGTCTGATAGGGATCAGATTGTCTCTTGATCTTTGATGGCAATACTCATGTGAGAAGATTGCTCTACAAGTATATTGTAGTCTTTTTATTTTTGAATAATATATTGGGTGGATTTTGGACTGTTGGGTTTTTCTCTCAAAATGGTTTTCTCCACATAAATCACAATGTTGCAGTATGCATGATATTTGTGTTTATTTTTGTTTAAGTTTTTGTAACTGTTAAAGATCTATAAATTTTTTGCATTGTTCTCATCTCAAGGTTAGTTTAGGAATTTTTTCTGCTATCTTAGCTTCCTTACAAGTGGTATTAGAGCTTGATCACCTTTGGTTTCAGTTGTGGGTTGTTAGGTTTTTTGAACTAATCTAGATTTGAGTGGGAGCTTGTGTACAAGAAACTTTGTGATCTTGTTGTAGGAATTTTTAGATGGAAAGTTCATCAAGGAGAATAGAGGTGGAGAAATATTTTGGAAATAATTTTGAGATGTGAAAGCTAAATATGGAGGATCTATTGATAGATCAAGATCTATGATATTCTATTGATGAGAATGTTTCAAGGCCTGCAGATCCTACTCAAGCTACTCAATATGATGTTATGGACCGTAAAGCCAAGGGTCTAATTAGGTTGTGCTTGGTAGACTCTATTTTAATTAATTTCCATGAAGAGACCTCTACACAAAAACTATGGAAGAAGCTTGGTGAGATGTATCAGGCCAAATCTTTAGTGAATAATATTTTCTTGAGGAAGAAGTTGCATTCCTTGAGAATGGGAGAGGGTGGACGAATCATAGACCACCTAGAAGCATTCAATATGTCGGTGGATCAATTGGCATTAGTTGGTGGAAAAATGCATGATCTTGCTTTTTTCTTTGCCTAATTCATGAGATTCTCTTTTTATGGCTACTGAGAGTACTTCTTATATGTTGAAGATTGAAGATGTGGTGGGTTCTTTTCTTTCTAATGAGATGAGGAGGAAGGTATCCATCACTGCCAAGGAGGCCCTAAATGTTCATGGAAGACCTAAATAAAAAGGAAATAAGAATGAGAAGCATGAAAAATCCAAGTCCAAGGGGAGATCTAAATCTCCTGGAAATTCTAAAGTTATTTGTTGGAACTATGGTAAGACTGGACATGTTCGTAAGGAATGCAAAGAAGAAAAGAAGAAGAAAAAGAAGAAATTTGATTTTGATTCTGAGTCCAAGAAGGAAGATGGTGACACATTCATTGCTACTTTGGCAACTCATGCAGGTAATGATGCATGGTTAATTGACTTAGGTGCATCATTTTATATGACCTTTAATAGAGATTGTTTTTGTGAATATGAAGAATTTGATGGAGTAAGGTGTACTTGGGTGATGATTCTCATTTAGGCATTGTTGACCAAATGGTAAAGTTAAAATCAGGTTTCCTAATGGTAGAATACAAAGGATTAATGGTGTGTTGCATATCCTTGGTGTTGATAGTCAAAATAGCACATCAACATTTAAACAAAATATCTCTATTCTATTTCTCCTGAAAAAGAAAGACAACATATAGTAATCTAACTCCCAAGGTCCTGGTAGGTCATTCTCAACTGTGCTGATATTACTCAATGGTCAATGTAATTGTAATGTTCAAGGGGCCTGCTAGTTATTGAGCTTTTTGATTGTTGTAAGATCAAATTCTTATTTAAACCTACTCTAATAGGGGGTATAAAGAAAAGGCAAAAGATAGATCAGGGACACAAAAGAAAGAAGAATGTTGATTCATTCAACTAATAAGACCTATTGCTTTCCAAGGAATCCATAAATTAGAACTACCAAACAAATCAACCTGTAATCCATACATAGCCATTCATTTATAGTGCAATTATTAATATCATATTTCAAACCACAATTCGAACAAAATACAAGAAAGAACTCCATTCCTTGAAAACTTTCCAAATCAAAATGATTAATAAAACAAACATCATTCCAGAGCATAACCTAAAGCAAGTTTAAGTCTGGATGCTTCTACTGTCAACAAAATAGATAAGCAACATTTACAAATATGGCAAGATCACTAGTGTACAGAAACCCATGTCTTCAGATTACCTCCATCTAAACTAAGAAAATTAGAAAATTGCATCACCTATCCTACTGTAAAACTTCTAATCATCTAAGTTGTAAAACCTCTAACTTATTTTCCTAAGTGTCTCACCAACCCTTTACAATGAGCTTGATTTTACAATTTGTAGCTCAATTCCATAATTTCCTCCTCAAACTCAGACATCAAAAAGTTGTAGCTTTTTTGTGCACACAATTCAATCAAAAAAATAACTTTATATTTTAGCTCTGTTTGACTTTAGTTGACTTTAGTTCTAAACTCCACTCTCCAGTTTGTCTCATGTTGACTTTCAATTCAACCTTGAATCACTCCTTTGCATAATTTGTAACAACATCCTTTTTCCAGAAATCACTCCAAATGGGCCCACCATATCCTCAACTTACTCCAATTTCAAATTCCTTTTCAGAAAATTTCTCTTTGCACGTGAGTTTTTATAGATCATTATTATTTGCATTTTCCAAGTATCTGTAAGACATCAAACATATTTAATTAATTCATAAAATTAATCAATTAATAGAATTTAATTATCACCATAAATTAACCAATTTTGAACATTAATTAATTATTTCAATAAAGTGCATTGGATAAAAACTCCTTATCACTATGACCTGAAATAACAATTAAATACTTCCTTTAAATTAATGTCATTAAAATAAAATAACATTAATTTGTGCCCAGTTTCAATGTATTGATGTTTCATATGCATGTTGAATATGCAAACTTTAAAACCAACATCCTCACAGCTCTGCTTCTCAAACCTAGACAGTACCTACAAATCACCAAAATAGCATAATTAATTAATCAATTTTGCACACAAAAGCTTTTCACCAAATCTGGTTTGAGATTAGCAAGTTCCAAGGAACTATGGAACTCATGCCATTTGTCCATACAATGTGTTTGAAAAACTGTATGTTTTTAGATGTGCATCATGTTCACCAAACCCGTTATTAGAAGGTTTTCTAATATAGTTTTACTCTGATTAAACATTGTGTGCAAAATATTTGGCATTAATTTCCAACTCAAATTATAAATCATTGGATCTCCCACAAAATATGATTGTGACTTCACTGCAAACCACTTATGACAATGTAGTCCATCCCTGAACATTTCAATAAGTCCTCTAGCATATTCATTATGTTATCTTCCTCCCATCGCCTCTGATCCTTCAAATACTTAGCTATACTTTAGATCTTTATATTTACTTCATTTGACACTCTACCAAAAGAAGCTTTAAATTCAACTCTATTTGCATGTTGGAATTTCACGTTCCATGTTTTCTCATCGATGGTAGTAACATTGAGATTCATTGCTCCTTTGAACTTAAACCTATTTCTCACCAAGCCTCCAAGGGGCCAGTGCAATCCTCCTTTTACACCTATTTCAATACATGAATATTTCACTTATTCCTTCGATATATTCTTATCTTCTTCACTAAGATCTGTTAAATATTTTTCTGCCATAACTATGAAACACACATCTATTGGTTTTCTCAAGCAATATATATCTGCAACAAATTGTCTCACGGGATCCAGCTTGATCTTTCTTAAGCTCAATTTGTTTACCATATGTACTTGTACCTTTCTTGCAACATGTTAGCCAATTTATTGTGTGAGTCCTGCAAATATTGACCTACATGAGTTGGCATTTCTTTGATCTCATTCTTTACTGCATTCTATTCAAGGATCCATGCACCTTGAAGATTTCTAAAATCCCCCTTAACATATCCATTGTGTGCATATCTAGTAACATTCTATTGCATTCCATGAGATGAGGTTTTCTTTTGAAGGCATTTTGTTAAACAATCCATTTACGTAATTGATGTTCGGGTAGGGAGGATGCTAGCAACATTGTGGAATTTGGCTTCACACCTGCGCATTGCCTTGGAGTTTCCTATGCCTTTTCAAACAAATTCAGTTTGTGTTTATCTTGTAACATTGCAATTCCATGGCGTGACATCTCCAGAGGCATACTGTTGAACAATTTACATGTATATGTTGTCCATGTTTAATATCTCCCCATTTTGCTTTCTAAGGCTGCGGGAAAATTCATTTTGTGCATCACCCGCAGTCATGGCATGATACAAGATGGCACTTCTTTGAAGTCTTTTGTCAAATGGTTTGATGCCTAGTCAATGCTCATCCAATTTGCAAATGTTAATGCTTAGAAAACAAGGCATTTCATGAGACCACCACTTTTGAGGGATTCTACCATGTAGTTCACGCATTGTCCATGATCTACAATCATTATATTTCATGAGATGAGATTTCTTTAAGGAAAACTGCCAAACAATTTATGTGCCCTGTTTATGCTTCCACATCTTGTACGCATGTCTATATATCTTCCAACAATCATGGCATCCCATGAGCTGACATCTATTTGAGTATTCTACAAAACAATCCTTGCCTTCATCCATGTGCATCACTTTTGCAGTAATATCTGCCAGGACAAACTTAACTACAAAAGCTAATCAAACTTCTCTGATTAAATCCATTTTGTGCAGATCCTGCCCTCATTTCACTCCAGCGTTTCATTGAGGCATTTTGTCAATCAGTTCATGGGACTTGTCTATGCTTCCACACTTTGTGCATATTCTGCAATATCGATTCATGAGGCATTTTTTCATACAGGTTGCTCACCTTTTACACACGCAATGCTTTCACATCTTCCATGATTTTTACAAGACATCTTCTGGAGGCCGCGGTAGGAGGATGTGGGCAGGGGTTGTGGAATTTGCTTTACATTTGCAAATTTCATTTTTCTTGAAATTTTATGATACCTCATCCACAAATCCACTTTATGCATATTCTACAATCATTCAAATTTCATGAGATGGGATTTCCTTGCACGCATTTCTTGTAAACAGTTCAATTGCCCCGTTCATGCTTAACCCTGCATATGCTTCCATTCTTGAGGAAATTTCCAAACATCTCACCTACTTCGTATATGCTTTCATATGGCGTACGTTTCTACTCGGGCAGTTGTAATCATAATATTTCATGAGATAAAATCTCCTTAAGGCATTGTGTCATAGTTTTCTTGCTTCCTCTATGCTTCTCCATTTTCTGAGTGGAGTCAGAACCATCATTGGGCCTTTACATCCTCACTGTGGTTGTTGGGAGCAAGATGAGGAGTGGAAGCTAGCGGGAGTGTGATGAGTTCATTAGCAGGATCAAAACCAGATTTGAACGAGGATATTTTTCTTTTATTGCTCAGTTCCAGATTCATTCCAGGTCCGCATTTTGAAACTATGTAGGAGCGGAGCGGGTTGGAACATGTATATTTTCACTTTGTGATACTCAGTTCAATATTCATTCCGGCTCTGAGACCCACAATGTTGTGGGATCGGGGCAGGAAAAGAATTAAATAATAAATTTTAGTTTTGTTTGGGGACCATTCTGGCCTCCTTCTCTCCCGCCTTTTAACTTCTTCTATTTCCTTTTTCTCTTTTACTTTTATCCATTTTTATGTATTTTAAAGATTTTAAAATCTTTTTGAATAAAAGATTTATCAATCTATGTTTTAAAATTTTAATTATTCATTTACTTAAATTAAACTTCATAAATCTTTAAAGATTATAAAAGAAAAATTTATTTAATTTAATTTATTTTTAAATGAATTTATTAAAATTTGTTTATTTGAAACCTTTAAATTATTTACTTATTTTTCTAGTTTAAACTTTTATAAATCTTTTAAGATTATAAAAAATATTTATTATTATTTAAATCTTTAAAAATAAGTTTTATTTCTAAGTTTCAATCTTTTTGTATTATTATTATTATTATTATTGTTTTTGTATTTTGTAATTTTTATTTTTTTTGTATTTTCGCGACTAAAACCAAAAATGACGATGCGAAACAACGAAGCGACAATATGAAACCAAAAACAAGCGACACGAGGACGAAGACAAACAGAAGACAACAAAAAGACGAAGACCGAAAAGATGAAGACCAAAATGAACGAACAACGCAATGACAAAAGACGAGACAAAACAAAAAGAACGAGACGAAGAAAAAGACGGGATGAGATGGGATGACACCCAAATGAAGCAGGGAACCGAGATCGGGACGGAACCAGGAACATGAACCTTGGAAAAAAATTTGTTCTGGTTCTAGATCCGACAAAGATGAAGAAAACAAATAGAAGAAAAGAAGAGGGGATCCCCAACTTTTCCAAGCAAAAGTTGTGGCATGTATGCAAAGCATAACACTTGGATTAGCACAAAATTTGTTATTTGTGAGAAAACTAATAGATGTGGGTGTGTAGGTAGTATTTTTTTCTGTAAGATGCAAGATGGTTAGAGGTGCTATAGTGATTGATAGAGGTGTCAGATATGGTACATTGTATAAGCTCGATGCATGTACTGTTGAGTGTAATAGTATTTATATGAAAAGAAATTTTGTAGAAGAAGTGAGGGTTTCACCTTCAGTAGATCGTCATGGATTTTGGGTACCCAAGGGTGCTCTTTCTTCTGAGATAAAGTTACAAAAAAAGGAAAAATATGTTATGGCACAAGAGACTTGGTCACATTGGAGAAAAGGATCTAAGGACCTTGAAAAATAAAAAACATTGTTGAAAGTTTGTCTGACTGTAATCTTGAATTCAATTTCTGTGAGCATTGAGTTTATAGAAAGAAAAAAAACCATGTTCAGTTTTACTTGAGTTCTCATAAATCTTGTGGTGTATTGGATCTTATTCATTATGATGTATTTGGTCTTGTAGATGTTCCTTCAATTGGTAAATCCACATATTATGTTTCATTTATTGATGATTATAGTAGAAGGACATTGGCATATTTTGTAAAGAGTAAATCTAAATTTTTTAGTCAATTTAAAGAATTTAAAGCAATGGTTGAGTTGAAAACTGGAAATAAAACAAAATGTTTGAGGACTGATAATGGCAGTGATTTTTTCTCTAATGATTTTGATAATTTTTAAAAAGATTGTGGTATTCATAGACAAAAGACAACTTTGTATTCTCCATAAAAAAATGGAGTTGCAGAAAGAATGAATGAGACACTGGTGGAGTAATCTAGGAGTATGTTGAGTGGTGTTGGCCTAGAATAAAGGTTTTGAGCTAAAGTTGTTTCCACTGCCTATTACCTGATTAACAGGTCTCCTACACTACTGAATTTGACACCATTTTCCGATGGATGCTCATCGGTGGTTTGACAAAGCTTTCTCGGTGTAGCAACAAAATGATGAAACCATTTCCATCGCTTTTTTTTTCATCGCACGTCCGATGCGAATTAAACGTCAAAATAACAATGCAGTTTCGTTGGTCATCAACATCATAAAATGGCTAAGATGTTCATCAGAATATCAATGAAATGGGTGTTGAAAGAATACCAAAAGTTCATCGACAGTTCGACGAAATGGGAAAGTATTTATGACGAAGCCTTCGTAGCAGCTAAGCAACTTCGTCGAACCTTTTATGTGGTTCATTGGTGACGTTCGTCGACATTGTGATGAAAATGGCAAGGAGTTATGACGAAGTCTTCGTTGCAGCTAAGAAACTTCGTCAGACCTTTTCTGCGGTTCGTCGAAATTGCGATGAAAAGGGCAAGGAGTTACGATGAAGTCTTCGTCGCAGCTAAGCAACTTTTTTAGACCTTTTTTGTGATTCATCGGTATACTTCATCGCAATGATGACAAAATTGACAAGGAGTTATGAAGTCTTCATCACAGCTATAGCATCTTTGTAAGATGTTTTCGGTGATTCATCTATTGCTTTCATCAAAAATTTGACAAAACTATGTAATTTAAAAAAAAAAAAAAACATTCGTTGAAACATTGGTGAGAGATCAAGTAAGTCATGTCCCTTCGTATTCAAATCTCGGGAAATTATTTTATTCGGTCATTTTCCATGTTTATTTTATTATTGATGCAGAGTGGAAGGGGAAGACAATCTCGTAAGAGCTTCTCTCAAATACTCTTAGATAGACTCCTTAATACACCATACAACTAATGAGCAACTTAAGCACTATTTTAACTCCACACACCCAAATGCAATTAGGAGGCCTGAAAATGACCTAGAATCTCTTAACATGGCTAAACTAAGCCAACAAACAAGACTTCTCACTTGGGAACACTCTTTCATCTATTGCTGCCATATTAGGCCTTGTAGCCCTTGTAGCCCTGTCTAATGGGACAGTCAACATAAAATCCTTCTAATGACTAAAACTAGACCAAACTCATTGGTTTTTGACACTTGATACTATCCTCCACAAACCCTCAAAACCACAAGTTTTGACTCCAACACAAAAGGTTCAACAAATGACCTGTTTTCTAATGCTACAAGTAGGCCTTAAAGACACTTTTCAATCCATCATCTTTTACATATCTTTATTCACTCCTAGCGCTTCAGATAAATTTGTGTAAATGAGACAGAAATGTGAATCTTTTATGACATAGAAAATTCTTAAAAGGAGGGGGGAGAGAGCAAAGGGTAGGGGGCAAGAGAATGCTTGAATGTATAGCAAAGTATAAAATTTTGATCATTATAACAATGAAATGAATCTTAAGTTTGAAGCATTAATATCATTTACAATATTTATGATCAAGAATGAATGTAAGTAGAGAAACTTCTGCATACCTACAGATGGTAAAAAATTTCATGGTTAAAGTCCTCCTATCAACAACAAGATCCAAATATCCATGTATCTATCTCAATCAGAGCCTCTAAACCCTTGAGTGTCAATTTTTCCACTAACTTGTTATGCAAAAGTCAAATTTAGAGTTATGTCACCACTAAAAGCAGAAGAAAGCAGGCTTTGAAACCGAATCACACACAACACAATGTGGTATTCATACAAAGCCATACAAACAAACTAAACTCAAAGCATTGGAATGGAAACAACTTAAATTATAATGTAGAGCATGGATTCAGGGTATAAAGAATCATTTTCTGCCACCATAGTGAAAATTTAGCACTTTCTTTCTCTTTGCATATTGGTTTGATGCTTCAAATGATGCATTTCTTATATTGAAAGTGCATTACCTTATTGAGCTTCTCTTTGTTTTGAAATAGTTTAATATTCTCTGCTTAGGAGCCAACCGTGATGGTGCGAAGCTCATTTGGCCCCTCCCCCGCCCCTTCATATCACTCTGAATTCCCCATACCCAATCTATAACATTAATCATTCATTCATCCATTAATAACATATAACATTCATTCATCCATTAATAACATATAACATTCATTCATTAACATATAACATTCATTAATTAACATATTCACATTCATTCATTAACATATAATATTCATTCTTTCAGTTTTTACATATTATCAAAAATATGGTTGTCATGATATGATTACAATCACTTTTTTTTTTGATTCTTTTTTAAAGCTACATAAATCTAAAGTGGAGTATCGTTTTATAAATCAATATCTATCCCCCCTTTAGTTGTTCTGCCCTATGCTCGTGATCTTAATGTACGCCTAGTCATCTACTCATGACATGGATGCTGCCTCAAGGGGGGGCCTGCTGTAATATCTTGAAAGAAATGTTAAACTGATATGTTTTATTATTATTGTTACAAGTATTTCATTAATTAAAAGAACATTAGAGTGGTTCTCTTTACATTATGGGTCCACATCATGTTCTTGAACTTTTTTTATAGACTCATGCTCAACATGTTGAACACCTTCTAAATCCTGATCTGCAGTTGAAACACGAAAGGTTACATTAATTAATACACCAATTGAAATTAAATATGTTTAAGAGAACATGAGAGTGGTCCTCTTTACCTGATGGGGCCACATCATGTTCCTGATCTTCTCTAGCACTGATCATGCTCAACGTTGATGACCTCTACATGCTCTAAAGTTGGAAACCGCGAGAAAGGTTACATTGAATTAATACACCAATTGCAATTAAATATGTTTAAAAGAACTTTAGAGTGGTCCTGCTGCTGATAGGTCACATCATGTTCCTAATCTTACTCTATCTGATCATGCTCAACATGTTGATCATGCTCTACATGCTCTAAAGTACGGGATGCACACCATGACCTTCATTTGGAGGTTGTGCTCCACCCTCACCAGGATGCATTCTAATGCCATGTGCAGTATTATCATTGCTTGAATATTTCAAACAAATAGGCATGTAATTACTTTATGGTGGAAATTAATATTGAATAGATTGCACAAGTATTCAATTTTAAATAAACTTATTGAGTTTATTTACTTGCATGTTGGATACAATGGAAGATTTTGTTTGCCCAGTCAAGACTCTTAGGCATTCAACCCATCCACTTGTAAGCCTTCTTTGGAAGGGAAATCTTCGAGTCCTCTTCTGTGGGAACTCTGTTGAATTCAGAGCCCTACATTTTGCATAAGATCATGAATTTTGCTTCTATGGTGTGATAAAACCAAAATTGTTTTCAATTTATTATTTGGATACTATATTTCATTTATTGATACTTACAATTCGTGTGGCTAATTTCATATAACCACCAGAGCCAAGTTTGTGTTGCCCGTGTTTTTCTAGTCTTGCCTTTGTTGCCTTTGATGTGTTGGGAAGCCTATGAAAAGTTTGAAATACGTTAGATTATGTAAAAATAAAGAGTAATCAATATATAATTACATTGTTGATAGTATCACATACCTTCCTTGGCTCGGTGGTCTCTTTCCTTTTTTCTTTTCAGCCTTCTCCTTTCCATCCAACACCAGGTCCTTCCACTCCCTCTTTGGAATCATGGGGGGACGCTCGTACTTTTTGTTCTTCTCTAAATGTGACCTATATTGGTCCCTCACATACTTTAGATAGGTACCATCTTTCTGAAGGACCTTGGTTTAGTTGAATGTTTTATCATTGAACAACACAACTAAATAGTTAATGAGCTCATCTTTTAAATCTTGATTTTGGGCATTCCACCGTGTACGTATGGTGGGCCTGAAGAGCTCCAATGTAATATCACTTAGATGTTTATAAAAAACATCATTTCCTACAAAATGATCATCAGATCAATGGTCTAAAAAGAGTGATCAATAAGTAAATTTCAATTAGATTATATATAATAATAATTAATACATTTTAAAGTACTTGGGACCCTCTCTATCTTTATGGGAATGAAATCCTTGGTCACCACAAGTGTTCCTGGCAATGTTCCCGTACTAGTAATACAGGAAGATCTAGGAAATGCTGCTAAAACATCACCAGTACTAGTGGCCTTTGCATCCCTAGGTACATGTCTTGACACATGTTGTGGAATGTGTTCGTTGCAAGAGGGTGCATTAACAGATGCCTGCATGGTATGTGTTGCCAACATTTCAGATGACAATATAGGCACGGATGATGGGGTCAAATGATGTGATGTATGCATAGGAAGATTAGGATGGACACTTGTACCAACCCCTACTCCTCAGGCAGCACTTGCAGTACCCTGATCATGGCTAGGAGCATCATGAGGAGGAAAATAACCCTATAAAAACAACACATATTTTAGTTCATGACATAAAAGAGTACAAAATATAAGACCATGAATGAACTTATCTTATAATTAAAGACCTCATGATAGCTTACTTGCAAGTTTTGTAATCTCTCAGTCAATATTTTAACCCTCTCTTTTATCTCATCTATTTGAGGCACTATGAACATCAACTTAACCATTTCTTCATTGCATTTTTTTTGGACCTTCTTTATTGTATCGAGAGGGTTTGTTGAATAAGTGATGTTATCATCACAAAATATTGACTGCACCTCACTATGGATGCTATCCTCTACTGTTGGTGCCTTTCCTGTCCGATCCAAGGCTGCAACAGAATATTAAAAATATTGCTCGAAATTAACCCAAAAACTTATGAAAAAAACATAATAAAACATTTTTCTGGTATCTAATTTTCACAATTACAATGAAATGAAGCACATGGGGTAGAAGTGCTAAAAGACACATCATGATCCTGCTCCTAGGCGAGGCAGCTGCAATGTCACGATCAATGTCCAGCTGTGACAAAAATTAAATATAAAAAAACATTACCAAAATGAAACCAATAGACTTACGAAAAAAAACATAAGAATAAAATGGTATATTGGAGTCATTAATTGGAGGTTGGGAAAAATGGTACATAGTATGTACCACCCCCATAGTAACTGCTTTTGTAACTAAGCGATTCAAATTGTAATCGATTAGCAACTCTTCCTCTATAGTTATTGATTTTATTGCACATACAAATACGGTTTCCCTCTTGTGCCTGAATATGCAATTGGGTTGCTTATTTGTTGACCCAGGTCATGTATTGTTTATAAACCCTACAATATTCCCTGATGCTTTTGGCCTTCCGTCAATGTACGTAGCCACTTCTTTATTTTGATCCTTATCTTTTAGTTGTATATAATTTGTTGATTGTGCATACCTCACATGCCAGTGTATATGAACCGTTTGCGTAATCTTTATAACTATAATAGGGTCCTAACATATACATCAATTTAGTAACTTTCTGTAGACCTTTATTACTGTCCATGCAAAATAGGCCCCAAACATGTAATGGCAGTGGTGCTATGTGATATATCCTCGTCGACACAAAATCGGTGTTTATTGGAGGAAGTTCAGCGGTACCCATTGTTTCCATAGATGTTTTACCTCAAGGGGCACCTCGACATTTGCCCTATGCTCTCATCATCATAAGAACATGACCCCCTTCAGTAAGAAAAAATTCCACATGTTTACATAATTTTCTTTGAATCTTTTGACCTCTAGTTGATCTCCCTCTTTTAGACATACTGCATGTCTCGCTTTTCTCTTCTCTTCACAGATTTCCTAAATTTCGAGGAAGATAGATCTGAAAAATACCTGTTGGTGGTACCTACACTCATAAGGATGTTGGATGAAGTTCTTTCATGGTGATGTGATCCCAGGTGACATTATGATTAATCTATCATTTCATCACTAGAATTTCACAGGTTATAAGGTAATCAAGTCTTGATAGATTGCAAGCTATTGTTACTACCGTCCAAATGTGTCCATCACAAATCAAATCTACTTAACTTTTAACTCCCAAACTTTGTAACAAGTGTTAAATGTGACTATGGTCCACCAGTTACACAACC
>VDFB02071232.1:0-22285 GCA_007258455.2 Sequoia sempervirens
GTATTTAAAGGTGGAAATATCACAAGTTTTGAGTATGTGGATGAATATAGTTTGCTATCAAGACAAGTTTCGACAATACACCATAATATGGAAAATTTAAACTTTTTGTATGGACTTACAATACACACTTAAAATATTTTAGTTTCTCACTCACTATAATAAGGTTATATAGTTTATTATTTATTTCACTTTGTCCTCCCTCAATGGGAATAAATAGTCTCATTTGTCATAGTATGCAAAATATTGGCAACATCTCTCTAGTGAAACCTAAGTCTATACTAGTTGGGGTTTAAGTGGAACTAGTGAAGAATAGAAGTGTAGGTTATATATGAAGTAGGTACATAGGTAGTGTTAACTTTGGCCTTGGTGGTTAGGGGGTTGCTTGATTGGCACTAGTGTGTTTTGATGGTCTAGTTTATATTTTTCAAGATCCATGTGTGAGTTTGATTATTTAGTGTGCTTTGGTGATCTAATCTTTGAAATTTTTATACAATTAGTTGTTTTCCTTCTCTTTGATTTTACATAATTTACATCTAAGTTACTTTTTGCTTCTTGTTCAAGACCCCTATAAAACAATAAAATTTAATAAGAAAAATATGTAGTATTATAAAAAAAAAATTAAAAATATTTTAAAAAATATTTAAAATTTGTTTAATTTCTTTGAGTTTAGAATTATATTTGTCAACAAGTTAAATAATTTATAATTTTGATAATACAAGATTTAATTTTATTTATTTATTTTATTTTAAATTATTATAGTTTGAAAATAATTTTCAATTTCAAACGTTGATGTCTTTTGATTTGTAATTTTAAATGTATTATATAATATGAATAATTATTGTGTTTAATTATTTATATTTATTTTCAAATTTTAATGTCTTTTAATTTGTAATTTTAAATATATTATACAAAAAATAATTATGTTTAATTCTTTAAATAATTTAAATTAATTTAAATTTTCATACTACTTCATTTATATATATTTTTTTATATTATTAGGAGTTGATTTTTATATTAGATTGAGCTAAATATAGGCCAAGTTGTCTCATTGCATGAGATTAAGACACTTATCACAATCTAATCAAATCCTCATCTAAGGTTTGCTTTTTATGCTTTTATAAGCATTCACCTTCATTGTAATCAATTATTCAGGTTATTGCATCAATATAATTCCCTAGGTTGTTGAGCACACAATCATGCTTTGATCTCTCATTTGTGATAGGATAATTACTTGTAGGTGATTTCTGGAAACTGTGGGATTCAATCATCAACTTCAATATGGTATAAGAGCTCTAGATCTACAACCTCCTATTCAAAATTTGAGTGATACAACCTTGAGAAAAAATTTGGTGTATTGTGGAGTGAAATGAATCTCGCCATTACGTCTGGAGCGGCCAAAAACTTAAGAATCAACTATTGTTTTGCAAAAAATTGTGATTGACTTTTAAGGCATTTTTTGGGGCACAAATTTCAAGGTCAAAATTTCGTACAATTGCACAGATCCATATGGTTGTACATTTTCATATGAGTACAACCACCATCGTCATACCTATGCATGTTAGAAGGCAAAAAATTAAATGCAATAGCAAGTTTCAAATTTTTTGGAAAAATTAAAAAATTAATTAACAACAGTTTTTATAATCAGGGGAATTTTTATTGGTTCAGAGTACATGCATATGAAGGCACTGGCATCACCATTTTTTACCATTGCCACATGCAAATATTCTGCTGAAATATTCTTTATTCTGACCTGGGCTACCCTGCAGCTACTCCCCAACAACCATCGCTACCTCCCCAGTTGACACGCCTCCACTCCATAGCCACCTTTGTCGCTTAGCACGTTGGACATGATCATATCAATGACCAAGGACCTGACTTAAGTGCCCAACCGCAAGCCCCCTAGTCTTCCATAGGAACATGGGCTCTTTTTTTAGCCCCCATTCACATTCTAGGGTAGATTTTAGTAAATTAGATATAAATCGAGCATATGATCTTCATTTTTCACAAAATTTATATCGTTAGAAAGGTGGTTCCAAGCTTGATCTAGTGGTATAGGTATTTTTCCATATTTTGCTCTGATTTATTCTACATGCCTCTAAAATTAGATCTAGTTATTTTCGCTCAGGAGGGCATAACTTTTGACTCAATTATCATATTTTCATGATTCAAACAACATCAGAAAGCTAATTCAATCCTCTTCATAGATATCAGGACTATTTTTGTAGAAATTTAACCAAGTATTTTTTATTTCAATTAGATCTCATATTTTCCTTTTTTGGTTATTTTCTTGGAAAATGTGCAAACAAGTCAATTTTTTTGGGATCAAAGGAGAATTTTCTACTTTGAGGGGATCTATGCTATTGTATCTATTCATTAGTGTAATTTTTCATTGTGGATCCAACACATATTGTTCCACTCACTCTATACAACTACAATGGTTGGAAATAAAAAATGAAGATAAATATGAAGAAAGAAAGGCTATACAGAGTGACCATGGGTACAGAACTTGAACCTACAGGTGTTGTTGAGAAGAGAAAGTGGTTTAATAAAGGTGATGAGTATTTTGGTACACTATGAATGTCTATGTATCTTGAGCTTCTCTTTCATGTTGAATCTTGCACCACACTCAATCAAATTTGGAATCAATTGGAGTCCTTGTTTGGGAAGCAGGGTACTATGAGGGGATTTTAGTTGGAGAATAAGCTTATCGACTTGTCTCAATATTTTGATAGCATTCAGGACTTCTTCACCAAACTCAATTCTCTCAAATTATAGTTGACACAGTGTAGTAGTTCTTTCCATCCTTTCCAAACTTGGTCCTAATTGTTCATTTTTTTTTCTACCTTTTATGTCACAAGAGATGAACTTGGTTCTAGATTCACTATTCCTTCACTTGATTTTGCTACATCACTCACTCGAGAGCAGGAAAAGTTGGTACATATGGGCTCATTAAATTCTTCCACATCACAAGCTCTTATTGCATCACCAAGCACTAGAGATCCAAAGGCTTCAAATAGCAAAGGCAAGAAACAAAAACAAAAGGATTCCAAATTATATGAGCAATCCAAGGAATCATATTCACATGACACCTCATATTCTTCTTCCTCTTCTAAGAGGGACGCATCACATGACTGCATCTTCGGGTATGTTCTCTTCTCAGACGACTTCTTGATTCAAGATCCTCACATCACATGACTGCATCTTCGGGTATGTTCTCTTCATATGAGCCTTGCATATTATCACATATTTTTATGGGGAATAACACTCATATGAGTGTTATTGGGAAAGGATCCATAGATGTTGATGATGGCACATTTCATGATGTAATTTCTGTCCCTTCATTATCTTCCAATCTCCTTTCCATCTATCAGATTGCACATAGTGGGGCAGGTAAGACCATAGAGTTCACACCCAATTTTTTGCTTATCAGAGATTTGAACAGTGGAGATATTCTTGCAGTTGGGACAACATATCATGCCTCTTGATTGTATGCCTTCTCTCATTTTGCTCTAGATGAGCTAGCACTACCATTAACTAGTCCTCACTCTAGAGTGGATCATATATCTGAGAAGAATTTTGATCACTTGAACCTATGTGTACTTTCATCGTCCACTTTAGTTCATGAGACTTGTGTTGAGCTTCCTCCCCCTACACCTCCTGTATCTTCAGAGATCAATATTTATAGTCTTTCAATTTCATCTTTTTGGGATGACTACTTGCCAGACATTGCAGAGTTATTTGTTGAGTCTTACATTGCAAATATTGGGGACACACTTGAGGATATTTACTTCCTCTTTGATGATAGATATGGCCAACCAATCATCGCATCATCATTTCCTTTTGAGGTTGTTCTACAAGTATCTTCACAACTATTTGGATTAGCTTAATTTGATTCAAACATGTGAACCCTTGAGCATTCTTCCATGGAATCCATCATGAGACCATTTCTCCTAAGATATTTACTTCTTCACACACCATTGGATGTGTTTCTTCCTAAGGGGAAGAACAATGTTTTCCATTTTTGGATCATCTTCAATATCCTTCTTCGTACATTCACTTTTGGCAAAGGAACTTCTTCCTTTGGGGGGATTCATTGTCTCATCCTTTCTCTCCTATGGGGGGTATCTTGATCATACTTATGTGATCAAATTAACACTTGGGGTGATGTTTTGAGTCCTACTTTTCTTTTTCACATGTATGATTTCATTTCTTTTATCTCTCTTTTGGAGAGGATTTTTTCCCACGAGGTGTTCTCTTGTTTCTCCAGTCATGAGAGATTTCAATTGCTTGTTCATGAGTACCTCATCAAGCCTTGTAGCCAGGACCCATTCTACATTGATCTTAGCTTCCCTTATCAGTTTAGTTTCTCCCTAAGTTAATCTTAAGGGGGGTGTTGGAGTAAATAGGTCATGACCTAATAATTATTAGAAACATTGATACTTTAATTACTTAAAGCTAGACTTATGAGTTTCTTTTTTATATTAGACTGAGCTAAATATAGGCCAAGTTATCTCATTGCATGAGATTAAGATGTACTTGTCACAATCTAATCAAATTCTCATCTAGGGTTTGCTTTTTTATGCGTTTATAAGCATTCACCTTCATTGTAATCAATTATTCAAGTTATTGCATCAGTACAATTTCTCTGGTTGTTGAGCACACAATCATTCTTTGATCTCTCATTTTTTATAGGATAATTGCTTGTAGGTGATTTTTGGAAACTATGGAGTTGAATCATCAACTTCAATAGTATTAGCCATTGTCTCTGAAACTCTTGATAGCATAGATAAATTAAGAACTCCTTCATAACTTATCACGTCTTGTTCTCCATTTCTTACTCATAGTGATTGATCATAACATCATAATGCTTTCATTGATATGAATAACATCACAAGTGTTGACATGACTGCAATAAACAAAAGGGAACCCCAAAAACCATATCCTTATTGCTATACTAAAGGTTCAATAAGAGATGTGTTATGGACAAGGCTACATGGATTCCAAATAAAGTTTATTCATCCATACATAACCTCAGATCTATGTACATGAACCATATATATCTTTTGATGACTATCATACCTCACTTGTTTTTCATGGTGTTTTACTAATGTGGATCAAGATTGTGGGGTCTTATCAAACTACCCAATCTTGTAGCCTTAACATGTCATCCAATCCACATTAACATATATGGAAAAAGAATCTGAAAAATATCTTTATTTCAACCTTCATACACATTCATACATGAAAATTCATCAAAATTAATTACATATATGGAGGATTCAACATTGAATAAAATTTTAAAAAAATTACAAGCTTTTCTAGACACATCTTGTCTATGAGTCTTCAAATCCTCATGTCTTCAAACCTTCTTGGCTTCACTCATCTTCTGAAATATGAATTTTCTCTTCATTAAGTAGCTCTCATGGCTGCCTTGAACACCTACAACACACCTGCAAAATCTCGTTTCTCTTCTTCTATTCCTTTTCTCTTCACAAGTTGATTTTTTGCACACTTTCTTGTGCAACTCTCACAAGCAACCTACAAGCTCTTTCTCCAACCTTGTTGTTGTTGATTATTGTCTTTTAACACCATTGAAGGTTGTATTTTATACATTCTTACACCTTTTCAAAGCACCAAAAAGTGGCACTCAAATCTGCTCTTTCATTTCCCTCAACTTGACCTCTAAAATTCCTTCACAATTAATGAAATAAAAACAAATTTTTGCTTCCAAAATGTGTTGTTAATGTTTCTTTACCATATCAAATGCCTTTCTGGTGTAGATTCCTTTGGAAAATGAAGAAATACAAAACCAAGTCATTCCCCTTTGGTAATTGAAGAGTCATTCATTATTTTTCCAAAAATTCACTATCTTTTCCTCCATTTTAAGCACCCAATAAGACAAGAATGGAATGTCAAAGGTCACTTGCCTTATGAAACTTCTACAAGAATCCAAATTGATAGAATGAATATTAATTCTTATTTTCAAGTTCCATTTAATATCCAAATGGACCCCCTTAAACCCTTCAAGCCTTGAAATAATACAATAATTTTAATAAGGTCACTTGCCTCTTATTTTTTAAATGAAAATCCAAGTATTGGTAAATAAAGATTTTATCCTTAAAAAACAACACAAGATGCTCTTTAAGCTCCAACCTACACCAAAATGCAAAATTAAACATGAAAAGAAAATAAATATTCTTGGGCGATGCATGTAGACTCGGATGCTCCTGCATCAAACACTCCAAGTAAGAAGTTTGTGAGCATGGGCTCACAAAATGGAGCTAAGTAGTAGAACTACCTTTCAAGTTGTGAAAAACTCACGACATACACCAATGCTAAGATAGGTACCCTGCTATTTTTTTCTTCCTTCTTTTCCAACATCTTGTTGGAACATTCGTCATTCTCCTCCTGTAACTTTTCTCACCACTCTTGTCTCCTCTCGTGGATTTGCATCCACCATGTACCATCCTCGTCCAAATTTTTTCTCCTCTCCTCTTCTCCTTCTTGGGATCCATCTCACCAAAAACTAACCACCTCCACCAATTTCCACTTGCAACATCCTCTACAATTTCTACACACAACTCTACAACAAAATCTTTACCCTCTACAACAACATCCTCTTCTACTCTCACTATGGAAGAATAATCACAAATGAAATCAAAATGTTCACATAGTACCTCTTTTTCCATCACTACAACATTCATCTTTTTTCCTCCATCAGTAAGCTTACCAAACCACTCTTCTTCTACCGCAAAAATCTACAACATTAAGTCATCCTTGTCTTCACTATTTGCAATCTCTTCACATTCCATCCCTATAATCACATCCTCTATAGTTGCATCTTCATTCTCTTCTACCATCATCGTTGCTACACTTGCATCCTCTTGTTCATTATTTTCTTCTTCTTTCTCCATGCCTTCCTCATGGCATGTCTTCATTGCAACCTTTTCACTCTCAATATCCTCTCCATGGTGCCATGTTTCCAATCTACTCAATCTTGCATTTATATCAGCCATCATTGCCAAAATCTTCCTCTTTTCATACTGCTTCCATCCATCCCATATCATGGGATTCTTCCTCAATAATATCCTCATCTCAACTACTACAATCTTTCACAACTCTCACCTCATGCTATGCAATCTGCAATCACTTCTTTTCGCAGCTCTCTAGCTCTCAATTGCTCAGGGCTTCTCCCTACCTGCAACAATCCTCACACGAACTCTTCTCTACCGCACTTCTTCTACTCTACCCACAGGTACTAGTGGATTCTCTCCACTCTCAAGATCCCTTGCTCTGATACCAATTGATGCAGATCAAGATCAAGGGATCTTATTAAACCACCCAATCTTGCAGCCTTAACATGTCATCCAATCTACATTAACATATATGGAAAAATAATTTGAAAAATATATTTATTTCAACCTTCATACACATACATACATGAAAATTCATCAAAATTAATTACATATATGGAGGATTTCAACATTGAATAAAATTCCAAAAAAATTACAAGCTTTTCTAGACATATTGTCTATGAGTCATCAAATCCTCATGTCTTCAAACCTTCTTGGCTTCACTCATCTTCTGAAATATAAATTTTATCTTCATTAAGCAGCTCTCATGGATGCCTTGAACACCTACAACACACCTACAAAATCCCTTTTCTCTTCTTCTATTCCTCTTATTTTCACAAGTTGATTTTCTACACTCTTTCTTGTGCAACTCTCACAAGCAACCTGCAAGTTCTTTCTCCAACCTTTTTGATATTGATTGTTGTCTTTTAACACCATTAAAGGCTGTATTTTATACAATCTTACTCCCTTGCAAAGCACCAAAAAGTGGCACCCAAATCTACTCTTTCATTTCCCTCAACTTGACATCTAAAATTCTTTCATAATTAATGAAATAAAGGCATAGTTTTGCTTCCAAATTATGTTGTTAATGTTGCTTTACCATATCAAATGCCTTGCTGATATAGATTCCTTTGGAAAATTAAGAGAATACAAAACCAATTTGTGCCCCTTTGGTAATTGAAGTCATTCATTATTTTTCCAAAATTTCACTATCTTTTCGTCCATTTTAAGCACCCAATAAGACAAGAATGGAATGTCAAAGGTGACTTGCCTTGTGAAACTTCTACAAGAATCCAATTTGACAGAACGAATATTAATTCTTATTTTCAAATTCCATTTAATATCCCAATAGACCCCCTTAAACCCTTCTAGCCTCAAAATAATACAATAATTTTAAAATCACATTAAACACGTTGTTTGCCCCTGATTTTTAAAATGAAAATCCAAGTATTGGTAAATGAAGATTTTATCCTTCAAACACAACACAAGATGCTCTTGAAGCTCCAACCCACACCAAAATTCAAAATTAAACATGAAAATAAAATAAATATTTTTGGACAATGCAGGATCACCTGTACTGGGTGCTCCTGCATCATCTACTCATGAACTGGCATGAAAATCTCAATAAATAGATGCATATAGAGGTGATGCATGGTCATCATGTTCCACGTGGAGAAAATATCATTTCTTCACAACAATGTAATGGTTTTATGAGGAAGAAACAACAGACATGTTAAATGCATGAAGCCACTTTGAAACTACATCATGAAATCCTCTCAACACGTGGGTAATGGTCTATCTCATTTTCTTGGAACTCCTCTCCTTGTCATTAACATCTCAAAACTTCTTCTAAACTTTGCAATGTGCCCCTATCTTTGGATTTGTGTGTCTTCCATACACCCATATTAAAGAAGACTCTTTCAACACTCCTGGAAACTATTCAGCAGTGTGCCCTCTCATTCTCTGTGAACTAGCAATGTTCACTATCTTTCTCCTTCATTTTGGACATGGTCTTCAAAGAGCCAAAAAAAACTAACAAATATTTGCTTTAAAATCTTAGACCTTTTCAAAAGAAATTCCCTCCTTGGCATTGATATGATACTTGGAAAAGTAATAAGTTCTTTCTAGAACATTTTAATAACATCAAGGCATTTGGAATACTTATTATAGACTAAAACTCCTTTTGAAATCCCGGGACAAAACTAAGAGCACTTAAAATGATAGGAACAACTTGTTAGTGACTATTTAGGTCTGGATGTGGAAATAGGTTAACATAACCAACACAATTACATCCAAGCTGCTTAGGAAAAAAGAGTGTCCAAGGATTCATCCTAAACAATGTCAAACCCTACTCTATTTAATTTAATGCCCTTCACAATAGTGTACAATTAGGAGACAAATTTGGGAAGATATTTCTTCAACCTTTGCACAATTGTTTAGGAAATATTATCTTCCAAGTCCTCAAACCTAGAAGGAGGGTGGGGGTCCCCCTTAGAGGGCCCACCCAAGGGCACAACAAAAACAAAGAAACATCCAATCAAAGTAGCCAAACACCTAATTAATGAAATTTTGACGCACTTATTCATAAAAAAAAAAGTAGTCAAACATTGAAAATACCTAAGGATCTAGCCTAAATTATGCTAGACCCAAGTTTGTTCAATCTCACACCCTTTACTTGAGTATGTGATTGGAAGACAAATTTGAGAAGACCTTTCTTCCATTTTTGAATTACTGTACAAGAAATATTATCTTCCAAGTCCTCAAATATGGGAGAAGCAGGGGGATTCTTCCATAGAGGGCTCATCCATGGGCACAAAAAAAGTAGGGAATTTCAAACTAGAGAATTCAATTGGTGAATAACCTCCTCATGAGCAGGTTGAAGAAGAATTGAAGTTGATGGAATAACACACTGAGCAACTAGAGAAAAAGGTGAGTGGGGCTCACTAATAAGAGTTGATGGAGCAATAGGAGCTAGACTCACACCAATCACTTGAGGGATTAATGCTAGAAGAGAAGAACCAACATCTTGAGAGGAACCATCATCTAGGGAATCAAAAGTATAAATAGTCAAGTGATCTTTGTAGGGATTTTTCCACCATATCACTAAGCCCTTGTGCCAGGAGAGTGGACAATAAGAAACCAAGTGGTTGATGGAAAAGAATCATCTGCATTTGAAGGGGAGACCCTCACAATAAATCAGTTGAGTCCAAGACCTATCACCCACCATCAAAACAATATCCCCATTAAGAGGCTTGTAGATATCAATGTCCACCAGAACATGAGCAAACATAGATTGGACCATGTAGGAAGTGGTAGAGTCAACTTTCATAAAATGACCTATAGCATTTCTAATGGCCTCATTGCAGAAATCTTCCCAAAACTAGAAAGCAAGATTCAAAAGTCAAACCCATATAGGTCTAACATTGAGAGGTTCAAAAAGGGGGTTGAAAGATGTAATCCAAGACTTGACAAAGAGAAAGTGCTCTTCCCACCTCCATAACCTATTGTCAAACACCAAATCCCCATCCTTTGAAAGTCAAAAGATGCAACGAAGAATCTCCTTGCACAAGGAAATTTTTTGATCTTAATATCAATGACAAGCTTTTAAAAATCCAAAACAAGTTGTGAGGTCATGAAGAGAAGGCCAAAAGTTGTTGAATCTCCCGACCAAACCCGGGTAAACATAAAAATCCTCATTTTCAATCACTTCCTGTCCACAAACCACCATAGAGGAGGATTGCACACAAGGAAGAGGTTGAATCCTGTCACAGTGATCTTAAATTGTTTAATCTGTTTCAAAAAAGTTTTCAAGAAAATAATATCATTCATAAAAACTTTCCAAAATGAGCTCAATAAAAGAGAATTAAATTGCATTTTATGTATATAAATAATAACATTGTAATTTATCAAGATTATGCACATGGTAAAAGTATATCAACGAATTTTCATATATACATGTTCATCCAAACTCGGAAGGGATCAATAATTCCAATAGAAACATCTTTTTCAATGCTACGTCATAAAACTGAAATTCTACATATCAATGTTACATTAGACTCTTTCATGCAATACTTCTATTTCAAAGTTTCAATAATGAATGTCAAATACATATACATATACAATGGGGCTTTACTAGCCATTCCAGAATGATACACAAGTACATCAATGGCAAATAAAACTCTGAACCTCCAACCGCCGTGACACCATCGGTCTACTTGCAAGCCGGGGCCAAGAGTGTGATTCAAGCGCCTTTTCCGCCCAACCACGAAGTACATGACTTCCCTGGGTTCCTTCCTAACTCGAAGGAATCCCTGGCCCTGCATAAAGGAGCCTAGCAACCTAACACAATAAAACAGGAGGGAACTCTCGATGCATGCCTGGTGCCTATATGCATTTCTAACATGAGAAAACATATTTCTTGCAACAGAAGGTGGCAGAGACTCAAATACATATATTTCTAGGCTTTTAAAACAAATCCATCTATTTCAATGGTACAAGTGCTTGGCCAAGCATAAATAAAATAAACAAATGGTAGTTTCAGAAAAGGTAAAACTACCGTCTATGTGGATCCACCTTCAGCATGCTGTCCCAGAAGTTACCAAAAGTAAAGTATAATAAAGTGCAAGAGCAGAAAGTTGTGCATTTTCCATACGCGTTTCATGCATTCTATTGATTCTAAAAGAATTTTCAAATGAGAGTTTCAAAACATCTTTTGAATTCCATTGGACAAAAGAAAAAGGTTGTAAGTTCAGTATTAAAATAGCATCTACTCTTTTCTTAGTAATTTTCTCTGATTTGGTAAAGGACTTTGTTTTCACTCCAAGCTTCTCTCTTGAAGGTTCTTGTTCAAATGTAAAAATTGCATGTACATCATGATACTGTTAGTGTACGAACACAAGTAGAGGAATTAATTTTCTGTATAAAACAGTGTTCACAGATTTATGTATATATTTCTACTCTTTCCAAATTCAAGCTGATTTGAAAGTGAAATTCTCAATTTACTACAGGTTTCTGGTTATTAGTAATATACAGAAACAGGGCAATTCTTTCGGAAAAACAGAGGTTTGGAAAAAACTTGCATTTGAATTTTATATTGTATACCAATATTCAGAAATTTACATCTGTATGTAAGCATAAGACAGTGTGATCAAGAAGATCTCCAGTTTACATGTTTCTCAGAGGTAATTTTTCTCATTTCCAGTTTCAAAATTACTAAGATGTTTGTGTATTTTTGACAGAAATCATATCACATTCTGAAGATGGTTTTCCTGTTTAAACTTGCATTTATGTATATATGTATATATATATAGATACAGCTGAGTGTATATATATATATATACATATATATATACATATATATATGCTTTAAAGAAAAGAAATACTAATTTTCATAACTGTTCTCACATTTTCTGGCCGTGCACACAGAATAAAAACATTATACAGGGTTCCAAACAGGTGTTAAGCACCACAAAGGTGTTGGGAGGCCTTGACTCTCCCATGGGGAGGGCGCGGGCTGTGAGGAGGTCGTGAGCCTCCCCACAGAGCCGTGCCCTTCCTATGGGAAGGGCTGGGGATTAAAATCCCTCCCCCCCCCTACAGTTAAACAATTTCATAACACAAAAGAAAGATTTTGCCCAGTATTCAACTGCATTTAAATTTATTTCAAAAGAATTTTGAATTAATGTCTGATAAAGGTTTTCTTGCAAGATTATATGCATATATATATATATATATATATGTATATATGCACAGGAATACAGATTCCTATGTGTATATATATATATGGTTTCAGATCTTTTCTCTCACAAATTTTTCTGTACTAAAGAATACAATTGAGAGCAGTTTGATGATTTGCAGCTTTTGCAACAGAATGTAACCCTGATCTGGAAGAAAGAGATTGGGTAATTTCTCTATAATGCAACAAATGAGAAAAAAGGCTTTTACCTAGATTCAAAAATAAAACTGGAATATATTTCTCAGATATTTGTATTCATTTTCATAGAATGATGCATCCCATTTCTCCAATTTCTTACTGAAATTTAAATTGGTTTAAAAGCAAGGAATGGAAATAACCTGGCAGATTTCTCTAGTTGCAGATGTCCAGTATTACCTTTTTGTCTCCTTCTTCTACAGCCCTGGTTATGTGTCTCAATAATGTTCTCTTTTCTCCCCTTAAAGCTTTATTCCTCCTTCTGAGGGTCATGCAGACCATTTCCAAATGACAGATAAATTTTACATGCAAAATAAAGAGGTAGCCACTTGCCGAGAGCATTATTGGTTTTAAGGAGAATTTCCCAGAGCCCAAAGTTTTCTCGGGACTGTTCTCTTTTTTTTCCTTCTCCAAATTTTGGACTAAGGTTTTAAACATATGAAAACAACGATATTTCCACCTTTTAATATGCAGACAAAATATTTCCTCCTTATCATATGTAAATATAAAATATTTCACTTTATTCTTAATTTCCTAATTAGATAAAATTTAATAAACAGATTTTCTATTATTGCACAAAAAAATGGAATAAACTAAATAAAATAAATCATAATCTTTTCACAACTTTAATTGATAATTAATTTATATTTCAATTTTTCTATGTTATTATTTTTATCATTTACTTATTCAAACCATTTATTACCTATATGTAAGCAATTCAAAACAATCATATTGAAACAGACATGGCCTAAATGCAACTATATGATTTTTAGGTGTTGTGTGTGTGTTCGAGAGCTCCTCCTCTTTTACCCTATCGGGAAGCTAGCCTTCTTTTCCTCAATCACACTCTTGGTCTTCGACCACCTGCAACTCAAATGCACTCAGGCGTGCAACAACGAAATTGTATTAGTAACCAATATAGAAATATAAATCAAAGCAATAATTAAATCAACACTTCTATTTTGTTCTATCTTGTATATTTTAAAATAAAATGCATTCATAATTCCAGAAGCAAATATTTTCCTACATTTTCATACACCAAAGCATTGTATTATATTATATTACTCTAATCACGCACCATCATTCATATAATAAATCCCCACAAAGTCATGGTCAAAACAGCATCAAAGTCTAAGACATGACATCCTTCCCCACTTGGAAGAGACATCGTCTCGATGTCTAAAAGCAAGTTACATAACAAAATTGAGATACTAGTATATCGAAAGTCTCTACATAAAAGAAAATAAGAGTATGTTAAGATCTTAAATGAGGAAAGACTCTATTTATATCTTCAGCGTTCTCCCAGGTGGCATTGTCCACCGAATATTGGTCCCACTAGACCCTGTATTGCATAATGTCCCTATTCCACAACTTAACGTTGCGCTCTTCCAGGATCCTGATGGGCTCCACTTGTATCACCCCTGGGTCCTGAACCTGCAATGCACGCCAATCAAGGATATGAGCAATATCTGGATGGTAAGGCTTAAGTACTGAGACATGAAATACATTATGTATCCGGGATAGAGTTGGTGGCAGAGCAAGCCTATAAGCAACTGGATTCGCCACCTCCAAAACATCAAAAGGGCCAACAAACCTAGGGGCCAACTTAGAGTTCTTGCTGAAAGAGATTGAACTCTTATGCGGCCGAACCCTCAAAAAGACCTTATCTCTTGCAGAGAACTGCCTAAAACTTCGGTTCTTGTCTGCTAGACTCTTCTATCTATCTACAGCTTGTTTCAATTTTTCCTTAATGATTTTCATTTGGTCTTCCATTTCTCTGAGCATCTCAGGGCCAATCACAACCCTGTCTTCTACTCTGTCCCAACTAATGGGTGTCTGACATTTACGTCCATAAAGAGCTTCAAAAGGTGCCATACCCAATGAAGCATGGTAGGAGTTTTTGTAAGCAAACTCCACCAAAGGAAAATACTCCTCCCACTTATGTTGCTGCTCCATACAGTACATGCGGAGAAGATCTTATACTACCTGATTCACCCTCTCCGTCTGACCATCGGTCTGAGGATGATATGCGGAACTGAAATTCAATTTAGTTCCTAGGTAAGAGTTCAATGTGATCCAAAACCTAAAAGTCATCCGAGTGTCTCGATCTGAGATGATCGTTTCTGGCACTCCATGCAAACGAAAGATTTCCTGAAAAAAATTTCTTGCTAAAACCATTGATCCATCTTTGAGGTTTCCAAGGATGAAATGAGCAACCTTTGTCAACTTATCCACCACAACTAAGATGGTATCATGTCGGTTCCTAGACATTGGCAACCCCTGAATAAAATCCATAGTGATAACCTTCCATTTATACTCTGGAACCCTATGAGGATATAAGAGTCCTGCCGGATGCACATGCTCCGCCTTGACTTGCTGGCATTCCAAGCATCGGGCTACATATGATGTAATGTCCTTTTTAAGTCCTGGCCAGAAGTACAGTGGCCTAAGTCCTTCCATCATCTTTGTTATACCGGGATGTCCTGAGTATGGTGCATTGTGGAATTCTTCTAGCACCAACTCTCTCAAGTTTGCAGAACTTGGAATGTACATCCGCCCCTGGAATCTCAAGAGCCCATCCGATTCAAACACATAACCCTCATATCGACGATCTGAGGAATTTACCCCTAGGGCTTGTTTCACCTTTTCATAATGTTCATCCCCAAGTGAGGATTGTACTACTTGCTGCCTGAAATCTGATTTTATGGTAACCATGGCTGCAAGGTGCCTCCTTCTACTCAAGGCATCAGCCACCCTGTTTTCCTTACCCTTAATATATTCAATTCCAAAGTCATATTCACTCAAGAATTCCAACGATCGCCTTTGTCGGGCATTAAGATTGGGTTGAGTGAAGATATATCTTAATCCTGCATGGTCTGTCTTTAGTTCAAAAGGCTTTCCCAAGAGATAATGTCTCCACATCTGTAAAGCATGGACTATGGCTGCCAATTCTAAGTCATGTGGTGCATAGTTTATTTCATGTTGCTTTAACTTCCTCGATTCATATGCTACCACTTTCCCTTCTTGCATAAGAACTGCTCCTACCCCTTCCCCGGATGCATCAGTAATAACTATAAAATGGCCATTCAGATCTGGCACAACCAGGATGGGTGCAGTAGTGAGTTTCTCCTTAAGCAGCTGAAAAGCTCTCTCACACTTATCACTCCATTCAAACTTCTTTTCCTTCTTCTGTAGTGCAGTGATGGGTGCTGCAATTGTCAAGAACCCCTAAACAAATCTCCTATAATATCCTGCAAGACCCATGAAACTTTGAACTTCAGAGACATTATGCGGTGCTAGCCAATCCATAATTGCCTTAATCTTTTATGGGTCCACCTTTACCCCTTCTGCTGAAATCACATGTCCTAAATAATGCACTTCAGATTGGAAGAAAGTACATTTAGACATCTTTCCATACAGCTTATGTTCCCTCAGTCACTGCAACACAATTCTCAAATGCTTCTCATGTTCTTCCCCTAACTTAGAATAGATCAAGATATCGTCAAGAAAGATTAGGACAAAGTTATCCAAACAATCTTGGAAGACACTATTCATCAGGTTCATGAAAGCTGCAGGAGCATTACTTAGCCCAAATGGTAGCACCGTAAACTCGTAGTGCCCATACCTTGTTCTAAAGGCAGTTTTGTGAATGTCTTCTTCCTTCAATCTCAACTGGTGGTATCCTGATCTTCAATCAATTTTTGAGAATACCTTGGCATCTTTTAGCTGATCAAACAAGTCATCAATGCGTGGAAGCATGTATTTATTTTTGATAGTGATCTTGTTAAGCATCCTGTAGTCAATGCATAACCTCAAGGTCCCATCCTTCTTTTTCACAAAAATAACTGGAGCTCCCCAAGGCGACACGCTTGGCCTAATAAGACCCTGCTTCAACAATTCTTCTAGTTGGGCCTTAAGCTCAAATAATTCTATTGTATTCATCCTGTAAGGAGCCTTAGACTGAGGTTCTGCTCCTGGAGTCAAATCAATAGAAAAATCAAACACACGCCTAGGCAGTAGCTCAGTCAGCTCTATAGGAAAAACATCCTCAAATTCTTTTAGAATGGAATGATCGTTAATTGAGGATTCTTTCTCATCAAGGTCCTTGACCTTTATTGCAAAGATAGTGCATCCCTTCCGACTTGCCTTTTTCAACTGCATGGCGGAGACTTGCCTAAGCTCTAAAGGCTTTTTAATGCCACAAAGCTCCACATGGTTTCCTCGATCATCAAGACACTTTATTGACTTTTCTTCGCAATCCACCAGAGCCTTATGTTCGGAGAGCCAATTTATCCCTAATATCACATCGTAAGACCCCAACGGTGCAACATACAAGTTCACTTGCATTTGAAGGTTAGGGAGTTCAAGTTTACTGAAATACATGCATTTCTCTACCTTCCTCTCTACTCAGTTTCCATACTGAACTTTCCAAGAATTCACCATAAAACTCGGTCTAACTGATAACTTAGTCAAAACATGAGGATCTATAAAACTATTAGTAGCACCAGTATCAATCAAAACAGAAACAGGGCATCCAAATAATTTACCCGATAGCTGGATGGGAGTGGCTTGATAATCTGCTTGGCGATTGTCAACCGCTGCATGAATATAATGTTGATTCCTGTTATTCTGTTTGTTATTCCTCTGAGGGCACACATTGGCATAATGCTCACCACCACAAGTATAACAACCCCCACGAGGTGCTTTGGGCTTGTCAGAAAAATCTCTCCTGTTATTATCGTTCCTTTTATTGAAATTGCCCCTCTTGTTATTATTCCTGTTTCCATCATTGCGGTCCTGAGGACTACCATCCCTCTTCAAATTTCTGATTTGCCTATTTTCATTCCCTTGATTGTCCTATTTGCTTTGACCACCTTGATTGTTATTACCTTGACGATTTCCCTGGAACTTCTTATTGCCATACTTGGCTTCCCTGGTCTTCTTATAGTTAGCAGCTTGCTGTAGCTTGTGCTCCTATTTAATTGCTAAATCAAAAACTTCATCCATGGTGGCTGGATTATGCAGATCTATTTCATTTCCAATTTGAGGTCTAAGCCCCAAAATAAATTTTTGGACTCGAAACCTCTCATCATGCTAGTATTGGGGTGCGTACTTGAGCAAGTGAGAGAATTTCTCCCAATACTGAGTCACTGTCATGCCACCCTGTATGAGTACCTGGAATTCTGTCATTTTCTTATCAAAGTAAGATTGTGGTAACCACCTCTTCCTAAATAATTGTAGAAACTTATCCCAAGTTACCTTCCCATGCATAAACTGCTTATCCGCCCTTTCATTTTCCCACCAAGTAGCAGCCTCACCGGTGAGCTGGTAAGAACCCCATTCAGCCTTCGTTTCATCTGATAGATTTCGTAGGGCAAAATACCTCTCCATTTCTATAACCCAGGCTTCTGCCCCATCTCCGAGGGTTTTCCCATCAAACTTCGGAGGAGCGACCTTCCTTAGGTCTTTTCCCAACTCCTCAGCCACCTTATTTAGATTTCCTTCGTTTCCAGGTGGTTCAACATTTGTTTCACCACCAGTTTCATTTGTATTTAATCCTTGGCGGTCAATTCGCCTCCCCTGTTCTAGTTCTTCAATTCTAGCCCCCTGACTTTGCAGCAAGGCCAAAATTTGGTCTAGTTTATCATTGGGACCTCCACGAGATCCTCCAATTCGCTGGTACACTCTATTCTCCATTTAAGGTCACCCTGATTAAAACACGTCATACGTAGTTAGGCATAGGTCCTAGAGTTGAACCTGACCGCTCTGATACCAAGATGTAGCACTCGGAAGATTATAAGCAAAAAGCATCTTAAATTGTTTAATCCGTTTCAAAAAGGTTTTCAAGAAAAAAAATATCATTCATAAAAACTTTCCAAAATGAGCTCAATAAAAGAGAATTAAATTGCATTTTATGTATATAAATAATAACATTGTAATTTATCAAGATTATGCACATGGTAAAAGTACATCAACGAATTTTCATATATACATGTTCATCCAAACTCAGAAGGGATCAACAATTCCAATAGAAACATCTTTTTCAATGCTACGTCATAAAACTGAAATTCTACATATCAATGTTACATTAGACTCTTTCGTGCAATACTTCTATTTTAAAGTTTCAATAATGAATGTCAAATACATATACATATATAGTGGGGCTTTACTATCCATTCCAGAATGATACACAAGTACATCAATGGCAAATAAAACTTTGAACCTCCAACCGTCGTGACACCATCGGTCTACTTGCAAGCTGGGGCCAAGAGTGTGATTCAGGCGCCTTTTCTGCCCAACCACGAAGTACATGACTTCCCTGGGTTCCTTCCTAACTCGAAGGAATCCTTGGCCCTGCATAAAGGAGCCTAGCAACCTGACACAATAAAACAGGAGGGAACTCTCGATGCATGCCTGGTGCCTATATGCATTTCTAACATGAGAAAACACATTTCTTGCAACAAGAGGTGGCAGAGACTCAAATACATATATTTATAGGCTTTTAAAACAAATCCATCTATTTCAATGGTACAAGTGCTTGGCCAAGCATAAATAAAATAAACAAATGGTAGTTTCAGAAAAGGTAAAACTACCATCTCTGTGGATCCACCTTCAGCATCCTGTCCCGGAAGTTACTAGAAGTAAAGTATAATAAAGTGCAAGAGCAGAAAGTTGTGCATTTTCCATACATGTTTCATGCATTCTATTGATTCTAAAATAATTTTCAAATAAGAGTTTCAAAACATCTTTTGAATTCCATTAGACCAAAGAAAAAGGTTGTAAGTTCAGTATTAAAATAACATCTACTCTTTTCTTAGTAATTTTATCTGATTTGGTAAAGGACTCTGTTTTCACTCCAAGCTACTCTCTTGAAGGTTCTTGTTCAAATGTAAAAATTGCATGTACATCATGATACTATCAGTGTATGAACACAAGTAGAGGAATTAATTTTCTGTATAAAACAGTGTTCACAGATTTATGTATATATTTCTACTCTTTCCAAATTCAAGCTGATTTGAAAGTGAATTTCTCAATTTACTACAGGTTTCTGGTTATTAGTAATATACAGAAACAGGGCAATTCTTTCGGAAAAATAGAGGTTTGGAAAAAACTTGCATTTGAATTTTATATTGTATACCAATATTCAGAAATTTACATCTGTATGTAAGCATAAGACAGTGTGATCAAGAAGATCTCCAGTTTACATGTTTCTCAGAGGTAATTTTTCTCATTTCCAGTTTCAAAATTACTAAGATGTTTGTGTATTTTTGACAGAAATCATATCACATTCTGAAGATGGTTTTCCTGTTTAAACTTGCATTTATGTATATATGTATATATATATAGATACAGCTGAGTGTATATATATATATATACATATATATATATATGCTTTAAAGAAAAGAAATACTGATTTTCATAACTGTTCTCACATTTTCTGGCCGTGCACACAGAATAAAAACATTACACAGGGTTCCAAACAGGTGTTAAGCACCACAAATGTGTTGGGAGGCCTTGCCTCTCCCATGGGGATGGCGCGGGCTGTGAGGAGGTCGCGCCCCCTCCACAGGCCGCGGCCTGTGGAGGGCGCGAGCCTCCCCATAGAGCCGTGCCCTTCCTATGGGAAGGGCTGGGGATTAAAATCCCTCCCCCCCCTACAGTTAAACAATTTCATAACACAAAAGAAAGATTTTGCCCAGTATTCAACTGCATTTAAATTTATTTCAAAAGAATTTTGAATTAATGTCTAATAAAGGTTTTCTTGCAAGATTATATGCATATATATATATATATATATATGTATATATATATATATGTATATATGCACAGGAATACAGATTCCTGTGTATATATATATATATATTTATATAGATATATATATATATATTTATATATATATATATATATTTATATATATATATGGTTTCAGATCTTTTCTCTCACAATTTTTTCTGTACTAAAGAATACAATTGAGAGCAGTTTGATGATTTGCAGCTTTTGCAATAGAATGTAACCCTAATCTGGAAGAAAGAGATTGGGTAATTTCTTTATAATGCAACAAATGAGAAAAAGGCTTTTACCCAGATTCAAAAATAAAACTGGAAGATATTTCTCAGATATTTGTATTCATTTTCATAGAATGATGCATCCCATTTCTCCAATTTCTTACTGAAATTTAAACTGGTTTAAAAGCAAGGAATGGAAATAACTTGGCAGATTTCTCCAGTTGCAGATGTCCAGTATTACCTTTTTGTCTCCTTCTTCCAGAGCCCTGGTTATGTGTCTGAATAATGTTCTCTTTTCTCCCCTTAAAGCTTTATTCCTCCTTCCGAGGGTCATGCAGACCATTTCCAAATAACAGATAAATTTTACATGCAAAATAAAGAGGTAGCCACTTGCCGAGAGCATTGTTGGTTTTAAGGAGAATTTCCCAGAGCCCAAAGTTTTCTCGGGACTGTTCATTTTTTTTTCCTTCTCCAAATTTTGGACTAAGGTTTTAAACATATGCAAACAAAGATATTTCCACCTTTTAATATGCAGACAAAATATTTCCTCCTTATCATATGTAAATATAAAATATTTCTCTTTATTCTTAATTTCCTAATTAGATAAAATTTAATAAACAAATTTTCTATTATTGCACAAAAAAAAAGGAATAAACTAAATAAAATAAATCATAATCTTTTCACAACTTTAATTGATAATTAATTTATATTTCAATTTTGCTATGTTATTATTTTTATCATTTACTTATTCAAACCATTTATTACCTATATGTAAGCAATTCAAAACAATCATATTGAAACAGACATGGCCTAAATGCAACTATATGATTTTTAGGTGTTGTGTGTGTGTTCGAGAGCTCCTCCTCTTTTACCCTATCGAGAAGCTAGCCTTCTTTTCCTCAATCACACTCTTGGTCTTCGACCACCTGCAACTCAAATGCACTCAGGCGTGCAACAACAAAATTGTATTAGTAACCAATATAGAAATATAAATCAAAGCAATAATTAAATCATCACTTCTATTTTGTTATATCTTGTATATTTTAAAATAAAATGCATTCATAATTCCAGAAGCAAATATTTTCTTACATTTTCATACACCAAAGCATTGTATTATATTATATTACTCTAATCACGCACCATCATTCATATAATAAATCCCCACAAAGTCATGGTCAAAACAGCATCAAAGTCTGAGACGTGACATCACCTGAAGTAGAAACACCATGCTTCTCACTGTAACTACACGGCACCCAGGAGGATTTGGAGTCGCTGGAACAAAGTCTCTAGTAACACAGAGGTTGAAAATTGGAACAAAACCACCAACAGCAGCAGAACTAGGGCCGACACCAAGAGTCCATGGGTAGTGAGCAACATGAGAGTTGTCCCAACACCAACAAAAAAAAGAGGGGAGAACAATGTCGATGCCCTGGAGAGGCAAAAAGAAAATACTAGTAGCAGGAATAGAATTCACAAGAACCCCATTTGCATTACCA